>PVKB01006075.1:0-74977 GCA_004027205.1 Ctenodactylus gundi | reverse complement strand
TTTTCTTAATAAAACAGTGCGGAAGGTCTAAGAGTTATTTTTATATATTTATATATATTCCCAATCCTATCCTGCATGTAAGTAGTTTCATACACACAGGCCCTTTTTGTTGAATGTAAACCATAAACACTCTTCGTATCTTGTTTTTCAAGTCAATGTATTATTTTAGAGATCATTCCTTATTCTTCTGTATATATTTTAAACATTATTTTATGGCAACTTGCTGTCATTTTAATTTTTCACTGTATCCCACTACCCCGTGTACTTTTCTAGGTATGGGCCAGAACCAAATCACCATCTTCAGATGGGGCAGACTTGGCACAGCCCTATCAAGAAAGGAGCGGGAACAAAAATCCCAAGGTTCTTTCTGATGAATCACATTGTCTCCTTTTATATTGTGGGAGTTCTGGAAAACTGTGCTCAGAGACAAAATTCGCAGGCACCCCTTAACTAGACAGACCTTTTCAATTGTGATACTTTAGTTGGATTTCTTACTTGCCATTCCACTAATTAATACAAATACATGAGCTGGTCTGGTTTCTCTGAAGAGCCAGCCAGTTGAAGGGCTCTTCTTTGACGTCACTGTTGTTGTGGCTGGGTTGGTTGCTTGCTGTTTCTGTTCGTTCTCTAGATTTCCTTATTTATTTTAGCCTAACTTACCCAAAATGTCAACGGAACATGCCTACTAGAATTGAGTGTCTTGTCATCACTCTACATGTCCTAGGGTTAGGGTGACCAACAGCTAACAAAGAACAAAGATTTATTCTATGTCTTTCCTTCAAGTAGCTTAAGTGACGAGGCAAGACAACCCACATCCCCTCCTCACACCTCTTGTCCCGTTTTCATGACCATGGCTTTTCTTTCCCCCTTTTATTCCTTTTGCCTTATCCTATCAGCTCCAACAAGTGTGCTACGATGCTCCCCCTTGCAGCAGGAGGCAGAAGCGGACAAGTGGGCAAAGCTCAGGAAAAGCCGGAATGAGCTCTTCACCCTTCGTCTTCACTCTGGACCTGAGCCTGATGAGTCCTGCCTAAAAGAAGCTCGCATGTCACTTAGGAGACAAAGGCACCGACAGAAGCCACATGGGAGCCCCATGAGGGTCCTCGAGGACAGAATGAGCACCACGTATCCAGGTGAAGGACAGATTGAAGCAGTGTCACCAAAAGTGCTGAGGTCCATCTTTCACATCTTCCTCTTTTTCTTTTTTCCAACACAACCATTCCAAGGGTCACAGCTGGGATACCCCCCCACCCCCCACCCCGCACAATGTGGGTTTTTTGTTTTGTTTTGTTTTCTGGCTCACCCAAGGATTTTAAAAAGTTTGAAGTAGTTGCCAACATTTACTACTGGGAAGTGCCATATAAAAATAGAGACCCGCAGGTTCTTTTGGATGGGCAGCACCGAGCCAGCTCTCCGAGGGGCAGGCACTTGGCAGCTGCTCCCTGACTGCAGCAAGGGGAGGTGAACTGTGCCTTGTAAACAGCGGTTTCCCATCTAACCCATTTCACTCATTCTGGTGCCTGCACTCCCACTGTAAGCATGTGAGTGCATGACCTTTCCAATGAAACACTGCTGGGCACTCTAATAAAGATTTGGAAGCCTTGCCAAAGCATTTGAGAAGTCTTTCTTTTTCTTCTTTTTAAAATTCACTCCTTTTTATCAGAGATTTGGGCTATGATTTAAACTTTCCCATCAGCGATCGCAGTATTATACAAGCTGAGGCTCTGCTTTTTGACTGTGGAGACATCTGGGCAGCAAGTCAATGAAAGGAAGACAGGGACCGCAGTGAGCTCTGCACTCACAGAGATCCCCAGGTCTCTGCACTCCTGGGCATCTTGCCACCAGAAATGCATCGCAGGTTGCAAAGCTATGGCTGGAAGGTTCCTCCCAAGAAACTGTGCGATCTAGTGGGATTTTCAAACACTCAGAAATGCAACACAAGGTTGAAAAGGGACATTTGTCAGAAGAATAGCATTCTGTAGCTGATGAGAGAATGGTAAAGGAAGACAACAGCTTGGAACAAGATAGATGCCCCAAATCCTTCCTCATCACCTCACACCAGATCCAAGCCCAGGACACTCCCACAGCACTCTCAGGGTATCTGGTAGCCACTTTCATCACTGGTGAAACGATGAGAGGCAAATGTGAAATGACTCCAGCTATGACATATCCCAAACAACAGCACAAAGCCTTAGGTACGTGGCCTAGAGAACATAGATAGCCTCTCTGTGCAGCGACAAAATGGCAAAGCCATGGACATCAACACACGGTGAATCATCCCACGCAGCTGGGTGAACACAAATTCCAGGACAGTCTATGGTTACACTTACAAAACTTCACAAGAGAAAGTCAAACCACTAAGTCATTATCACATTTTAAAAAGAAGAGCAGAACTTTGGCAGCCAAATGAGCACTGGCTGGAATGAGGCTGGGTTGGGTGAGAGCAAACCCAGCAGTGACCTATGCCAGTCTATGACCCCACCATTCATTCTGTCACGTGAGTACTTTTTCCATGTGACATACACAGCCAGGCTCCTCCCCATGATGGGGCAGGTTGACCAAGGGTGAGCTAATAAGGAAAGAAGACGGGAGATGGGCACAGCCTTCACTCACAGCATAACACAATCCTTTCTGAAAACTGGGTAAAAATCAAACTATAATAAATTTAATTTTTTAAAAAAAAGGACTAGAAGACACAAGAGATTGATAGGCCACAACCTTGAAGATAAAACATAGACCAGGCAATGGTGGTGTATGCCTACAATCCTAGCACTTGGGGAGGCTGAGGCAGGAAGTGTGCAAGTTTGAGCTCAGGCTAGCTAACTTAGCAAGTTAGCAAGGCCCTATCTCAAATAAGCAATAAAAAATGAGATGGGGATGTAGCTCAGAGTGAAGGCTTTGGGGTCAATATCCAGTACCCAGAGAAAAAAGAGAGAGAGAAAAAAAATCTAAGAAGAAAAAGAAACCATACTTATGCAATTTCTACATGGATGAGACATAGAGTTTAACTTAATGGCAGTTTATTTTATTTATTTTTGCTGTTACATTTTCATAAATTCAAATATGCCCTACTCTATTAAACAGAGAATGAGGGAGTTTAAGATTTTCATTTTTCTGTTTCTGGGTAAGGAGAAGCAAGAAGGAAAAAAAAAAATCTCTCCTGCACACCTACCCTTAGTTTGCTGGGCATCTAAAGAGTACAGAGAGATACTTTGCCCAAAGTTCTCCTCCTACAACGAATTGTTGACCAAGGTCTCCTTGATCAAAATGTGCTGGCAAAGCTTTGTAAACAGATTAATAACAAGCTTCCAGAACATGAACTCAGAATACTGTAACTGAAATGTATCATTGGTCTGTTGAAGAGAGGTTAATCAATCAAAAAGAAAGATACGAGATAGGGACAAGACGGGTAACTGACCAGTTAGCCCAGCTACTGAAAAATATAGCACTGTTACTAGCAGAACTGTGGTACAATCGATCTCTTAAAGGCCTGGGAATCTCTGTTACTTCAAACATTAACCACAACATAATGTTAACAGGTGGGCACCAGGAGTATTCACAGCCTCCCAGCTGACATGTCCAACTGACCACAGCACGTTCTTAGCATCAAGAGGGCTATTCTCACAATGTGGCTACTTTTGTATTTCTTTCTTTTTGTAACCTTCTTCAGGGGCCCCCAACCCTGACCTGCAGACCAGCACCCACCTCAGGCCTTGGAAGGACGAGGCCACCAGTACAGATGAGAGACACTCCACTTTCTCTCAGTGTGCTCCTAATGGGTTACAATTCCACTACCAATCTAACAGTAGGTGAAGCTTCCTTTCCCTATTCCTTGGCAGAATGGTCTTCAAATAAATTGGTCGCTGGTGTCAAAAAATGTTGGGGAGTCTCCATAATATCCAAAGCACAAAAGAATGTAGCCCTACCATTTACTAAAGAAAGTAAAAGCCAGTATCTAGTTAGTGAGTATAATATATTTCCTGCAACTCATCTTGTTTTCCTTCCTTGAGAAGTTAGTGATAAAAAATAATTTCAAGTTCACACCAGCAGTGTTTTCCAAATACAAAGATTTTTATTTCAAGTTTTTGAGGAGGAAGTGGGAAAAGAAAGAAGAATGTAGCATACTCCATCTTCTCTGCTCCACTCCCTAGCGCTGAGAAGCACTGCAATGGCCTGAGTTTCCCTGGAAGCTGCTGTGGAAGACTGAACAGTGAGCTCCCCTAGAGTCCCACTGTGTCAGCAAATTCCCTGAGGCCAGCACAGCGCCTGGCAGACACTCGGTGCTCAAGAAAGGATCCATCAATGGACTAAAGAAAATGCCTGAAATAGATTACAGGCAACCCCATCTGCGGCACTCCATCCACAACACTGGTAGACTGTAGTCCCCTTTGTAAATGGGGATGGAGAGGTACAGGACACAGCCCTACCTGGGGCATTCATTTCATTCAGGAGAAAGAGAAACGCAGCATGTATCCCAGGCCAGGCATAAACTGTCCTTGTGCTTCAGGTGGGATAAATATTCCACATACCACGTGTTCCATGATCCAAGGTCTCTATCAGATGTGTGTAAGTTATTGCATGTACTGAGATAAGAAGAAATGAAAACCAAGATGCCCAAGGAAACAAGAAGGACCAAAATAGCTCCAACTTCAGTCAATCCTTCGTCAGAAAAATAATGTCCCATTGTACTCTGTTCTCACTTCCCAAACCAACGAGTACTTGTTTTTTCAAAATCACATTGACTTTTCAAGTAACGTTGGAAGCTGAAATCATTTTAATTACCATAGTTCAAAAGAGTTGTTTAATAGATGAAAAAATGTGACTTTGCTTTGAAAAAGTAACTCATTCAAAATTGTCCCAGATTACCTTTCCAGAAAAAAATGAAATTCTGAATAAAGAAGAGAAAAATTTACAATCTATCCAGCAGTGAGCTGTATGTCACTGAAGCATATGTCAGGGAATGGTCTCCAGCATTCACAGAAAATTAGGACCTACAAGAAATGTGCTTCTTCTAACCACCAAGACACAATTTCATAATCATGAAAATTAAAGTAAACCATGGCACACAGCAGAGGGCAGGATTCCAAACTGCAAACCTGATTTGTACTTATAATTCAAATAGGAGTCTCTTTGCTTTAAAAAGGAATACAACTTTCAAGGAATCTCTAGCTGAGACTGCTATGGCTAGTAGGGACTTGATTACCAATTTATTTGAAAATGAGTACTTAGGGTAAATTCAAATCATACGGGAAAAAGAAGCAAAAATTCCCTAATAATAAATAAAACAGAGAGCATAGAGGAACTGGGGCAAATTGGCACAGCTGCCTCCTCTTCCTCTTTACTGGCCACAACTAATAGCTTCATTAATTTCCTGTTACAAGCCAGTTCCATCCTCCAACTTAATTAATAAAGATGGATATTTAACTCAACCTCAGATTCTTACCCATCGGTTACTAGTCTGACCCCTTAGTCCTTAGCCCGCCACTTCCTGTATAACACAGTGGCCCCTCCTCACTCACCTGGGGGGATCTACACCTGTCATACTTCCTTTTAGGCTCTCCCACGGGACTCTATCTGAACAGCCCAAACGGAGTTAGCACAAGACACCAAAGAGCAGGAGTCACCTCCTACTCCTTCAGGCTCCCCTCCTGTCTCAGACACGCCTGCATCTTGGGCTACTTGTAAATGCTGCCACAGTCACCAGCATTCAAGGGGAACCAAGGAACCTCAAAGAACCGCAAGTTTGTAAGCAGACAGGCGGCAGCATGGTATTCCTCCTTCGATCGCTCAGATCCACGTTCCCAGCCCTGCCCCCTTCTCCTTTTGCCATAAGTAACCCACACTGGTGGCTCCCCAGGGCTGCTCTACAAGGGGCAACGCTAGTACCCTATCAGTCAATACCAAGGCATTACCTGCTTCTGTCAGAGGATGAAGCACACACACAGCACCACAGATAATATGACAGTTCTAGAAATGTGAGCTTCATACTGGTCACTGGTTTCTAGTGTATTATCACGAATGAAAAATGCAGAAGCTTTGCTTTTGGATCCCCGCCCAACGGGTTCTTCTTACCTTTGGTTCCATTGAAATGAAACTGTGCGTTCCTCTGCTGGAGAGAACTGACCTTTTGATCGTCCTGCTATGGTAGAAGTGGTAGTAATCCTTCAGAGCCCCGATCTGGAAGGCAATGTGGGAGGCAGAGCACAAAAGAACGACATTAGTGTCTGAAAACCGGCATCTTTTCCGTTTTTCATTAAACTAAGAATACAAAACAAAACAAAAAGGTCCCTAAATTATGCAGGTGCCTGCAGAGCTTCTTAAATGTTACTTGAACCTTGGTGATCACTTTTCAAAAGAAGGACATGTGATATGAGTTGGAGTGTCCTTGAGGCGGTGACAGCAGAACTGAAGATTATAATGAGGCAGCTTTGCCCCTCCAGATTGCCCTTTTAATGTTTAATTTATATGCAGCATTTCTATGCAGTAATTCTATGTCAATCTATATCCAAATGTGGGTAAGAGGAAAAAGAAATCAAATAGCTATTTGGTTACAAAAAGGCAGTACATTTGTTTGCTCTGAGAAATGTACAGTGAAGAAGGACCTTGTTAGATTATTTATATAGTTAATTTGAAACACGTCTTAGGCAGTTGATCATTCATAAAGATAACACTACTTTGTTTATTCCTGATTTCAATAGACAGCATAAACTCACAGCCCTTATTTATTTATTGCAACTAGAAGTGGAGTGGCAATTTCTTTCTTTCTATCTTCCTGTCTTTCTTTCTTTTTTTGAGATAGGGTCTCACTCTTCAATCCAGGCTGGTCCTGAACTCACTATGTAGCCCATTCTGGCCTTGAACACAAGGCAATCTTCCCACCCCAGCCTCCTGGGTGGGGGGATCACAGGTGTGCATCAACACACCCAGTTTATGTGGTGCTGGGAAATCAAACACAGGGCCTTGAGCTTGCTAGGGAAGCACTTTAACCATTGAGCTATTTGTCCGGCCCCAGTGGCAATTTCTAAAACAACAAAAATCACATCCTATCTATCAGCTAAGAATCCTGTGTAAAAATAGTTTGATCTACTTTATTTTCGCCTTCTCTTTAACATACATTTAACTCACTTATGTACCCTTTTTCTTAGTTTAAAGACATCTTCTTAGGATGGCTTTGAAAATATATCCCAGTCCACTTTGGATAAAAGGAAAAGAACAAAATCCTCTAAAGTAACAACCACATTTGCTCAGCAGACTATAAAATGCATAGATTACAGGATAAAACCCTGAAGCATGTGATGAAGACCGGAGAGCTTGATTCTAGTTCCAGGTAACACCAGCTGAACTTACAGCCACCCCTTCCTAGTCCTGCTTCCTTTTCTATAACACTGGACTTGGGCTACTTCATTTCTGAGGCCCGACAGGCTCATATTCCATTCTCTGACACTAACTCCTCACTTGCTTTGGGTTCACTACGTGACTAATTTTCCACAATACTCATAGCTTCGCCACAAAAAAACAACCATGATCAAGAGTATTTTCCAACTGGGTCAATTCTAAAGTTGGGCTTTCTAAATTAAAAGAAAAAAGAAAAAGTCTTTGGCCCCAGTTCCTTTTTTCCAGATGAAAGGTTTCTTTCTAGTCCTCCTTTTCTCACCACATCATCAACTATCATACCACCCAATTTCTGTGCCATTAAGAAGTCATTGCTTCACCAGCAGTGTATGCTGTAACCGAATATTGCAACACCATTAATACCTGAAAGGAAATCTGAAGCCCCACATTTTTGATTCAAGTGGAAATACCCTTGCCTATGCAGAAATGCTAAACTCAGAAAACAAGTAAGGGATGGAGGCAGGGAGCACCCCGCTGAAAGGGCTAATCTCAGTAATCCTGGGCTCAGAGGCAGCGGCTAGCCTACAGGGAGGAAGAGGACCCAGGTGCCCAGCTCAGCCTCCCAGAGTGTCAAGAAGGAATTTCCTGGCCAGGTCTAAGATTTCGGAGGACTAAGGGTAGAACTCAGGAATGGCTGTGTCATCTTTTATAAGAATACCTGAAAATCCTAAAAGTTTAGACGTTTTATCTCATACAGTTTTTGTCGAGTGTTCCTCGGGTAAATTAGTTCTGGAAAAACATAGAATCTCTGAGAGAATGAACCTTATAGAAAACTTATCATCACCAATGTGAAAAATGCCAGTGTGTTGACAATCATGGCTATTCAACGCTAATGGAACTTCTTTGATGATAGGAAATGACTCAATTCAATCCCATTACCAAACTCAAATCAGTGGGTGAACACACCCTGGGTGGCCTAACTGATACACACTGGCATGCCAGTCTGATTCAACTGTTGCGGAGTGAAAAGAATCTACGTTACATATTGTTTATAGTTGTGAGGATACTAAAGAAACTGAAGAGAGGGAACTTCCTTGTGTGTGTGTTGATTTTTAATTTTAAAAAATTAATGAAATATGAAAGAACACAGAAAAATCCTGACTAGTGCGCTCTAGTGGCAACAGGGCAGCCTCTCCCTTCTTCTGCTTTCTGACCAGGGCAGCCCTCATGGAGGTCCTGTGTGGCTGGGCTCTGAAGAACAATTCTGGCTGATTCTATTTGTCTTAGGATCCATATTAGCCCACTCGGTAGATACAGTTCTCCGTAGCCGGCCCCTCTGACTATCCAAATTCAACAAACGGAAATGTCTTCAGAGGGAGCTGTACATTTACACAGGCCTGAGTAACTCAGAGAGCCCAGCATGTAGTCTTCAGCCCTGGGCTGTAGGCACCAGTGAAGTGTGGCTATTGGCTGGTCCACTATATATACTCTGACTTCCTGTCCAATGACAACAGCTGCTTCTGATCTCTTCACAGCCACTGACACCACCCTGCCCCCTCAAGTCTGCTTCCTGCACAGTAGCGAGACGATATTTGTACAACGCAAATCTGGCCATTGGGCTCTACATAGTATCCCTCCCTAAAATCCTGTTGTAGAATTCTGTTGCTCTCAGTATGTGGAATGTTAGATCTAACATTCAACAGTCTTTCATAATAGAGTTTAAATAAGTAAATCAGAATAATAGTAGCATATTAAGGACAGGGTAGGAACTAACTGACATGTTTTACTGAGTTCACTGAATGAAGACCACTACCTTACTTTGCCATGTAGGGTCAGTACGATCTGGTCTCCCTCCCTCTCCAGCCCCGACTAGAACCATACTTGCTCTCATTCTTCCTTCAGGTCCCTGGCTGGATCCCACTGGCAGACCCAGCTACTGCTGCACCCTCCCCCACTTCCACCCCTTCTCCATTCTTCTTCATTCTGTCTCAGTCTTTCAGACCACCCCCAAGGAGGTCAGCTTCAGTTTTCAGAGCATCCCACAGATGAATGAAAATAAAAGGAGAAGGAGGAGGAGGAATGTAAGAATGTAGCTGTACCCTGAATAGTAGAACCCATGGCTCAACATCTGAGCCCTAACCTACCTGCAATTCCCACTGGCGATAGATCTGTCTTATTTGCCAACTGATTCCCAGCTACTAGAATGTGGCTTGGCAAGGAACAGGATTTCAGAAACGGCTACTCAACGAATGATCAAAAAGTCATAATCTTTAAATTAGTAAAATCTGGTAGAGTTATAATTGGTTTAAAAATTCTAGGAAACTCACAGAGCTATTAACTTGGGACTAATTTCAGTGGAGATAGTACAATTTTACCTCAACTGAAGTACCAATGCTATCAACATTATGCTTCTGAAGGTTGTGGATTGAGATACTACTAAAACTTTGTTTGCAAAACAATGGCCAAGGAATAATATGCATGAGTTCAACAATTTTTGCCTCATTTAAAAAAATAATCACCTTCCAGGAAAATAAACATGAATACATGCATACATACATATTTAAATATCTGTATATGTGTAGAAAAAAACACCTTACAGGAAAAATATGCATACATACAAACATACGTATACATATGGACATATATTTAAGAGCAAGTGTATTTAAGCCTCTCATCTATTAATATGCATGCCCCTTAGCAGTGAGAGCCGTCTTTTATATTCTTCCAATAGTGCCGAGCATGCTGAGGGCATTTAATAAACATTAAGAAGAAAAATGTCATAACATGTTGGGAGTTATTAAGAATAGACTCAGTGTATGAAACAGAGCAGCGACATTATCTATAAGCAGGCATTCCATCTAGCTCCTCTGGGGTAATGTAAAACAAAATACGACTATGTTTATGTTATACAATAGCAACAAGCGCTAAAACAATACATAACTACATAGGGACAGTTTATAAATAAACCCAGAACTATACAAGTAAATGAAGTCTAAAACCAAAAGACAGATCAAAACCCAACTTCACCCTTAACACTACAAAGGAAAAACAAAGAGAATCATTTCTCCTCCCCTTCGCCCTCTTCAGCCTCTCTTCTGAACAGTCACAAACCCTTTTCTGCCTACCAACACAACTATATGCAACTCAAAGTTGATGAATTTTATTTTTCGTTCTTAATTCTGTCAAGCTTTTCTGAATTTTTTTCATCCTTCGTGGTACCCCTTATCCTTATGTCCAGAACTTCCTTATCACTCCCCTCTCTCAAACAAAAGTAGATTCTCAGAAAGGTTTCTTGTAAGCTATTTTATACTAAGGTATAAATGACTGGTAAGGTTCAATGTCTTAATTCTTTGGGGACAACAGCATCTGATCAGAAAGTTAAACCTTACCCAAACAAATGAGTTCACAATACTTACAACTTAAATAAAATGGTCAGCCTTAAGTCAAGTAAATGAATCTACAGTGCTTATAATTTTTCAAAAAATTAACTGGGTCTAGTGACTCAGGCCTATAATCTCAGCATTCTGGGACGCTGAGCCAGGAAGATCTTAAGTTTGAGTTCAGCCTGGACAACTTAAAAGACTTACTGAGACCCTATCTCAAAATTAAAAATAAAAGTGGCTTCAGGGGGTTGCTCAGTGTGATGGCACTGGGTTTGATCCCCAGTACCACAAACACACACACACATACAAATCATTGAAATGTTTTGTCTTTTCCTAGTAGCAGGAAATCTGGAACAATACGAGCATACGACTTCATATGAGTGACTTCAGCATGCCTAAATTCTCACAGCATAAGCAAGTTACTGCTTTTAGAGCCAGGAGGGCCACAGCCTATCTTTCACACTGCTCTTGTTATTGGGGAGCTGTGTGGCTTTCCAAGTCATTGGTCACTAATAATCACTCCTGGCTAATGTCGCCCCGTTTAGTTCACAACTTCCTTATACATAGTCACGTAGTGTGACCAAACATCACCCTACAGGGAGTATGCCCAGGCCTAAGCAATTTCCAGAACATAAGACTTTTTAGTGTAGAACCTGGGACAGTCCTAGGTAAACTGGGACAGACAGGAGGTGAAACATTTATGAATTGCTGAGGTGACCAGCACTTAATGAGTTTATCAGTTCTCTAAGGCCGCCTGTCTGCTTGCTTTCCACCCTCTCTTTCCAATGAACAGATGTCTCCAAAGTCTGTCCTCCCTCTGAAGAAGTTATTTACCTCCATTCATGTGGCAAAGCTTTAAACATCTCATAAGAAAGATATTCAGGTAGCCAATAAGCACATAAAACTAAAATCATAACAACCACATATGCACTAGCATGGCTAAGTTCAGATAACAGGCAAGGCCAAGTTCAAATGAAATTGTAAAGCATGACAATGTTCACACACTGCTAGCAAGTGTGCCAACAGCTTAACATTTTTGGAAAACCATTGGCCAATTTCTTATTAAACACAGACCCTGCTCCTGACCTAGACAATATTTATCTAAGTATTTACTTAAAAGATGTATGTTTCCAAGCAAAAACAAGATACAAATATTCATAGCCCCTTTCATAATGACCTCAAACTAGAGACAATGCAAATGTCCATCAATAAGTAAATGTATTACATAAATTATGGCATGGCTATATAGTGGAATGCTGATATAAAGCAATAAAAAAGTAATTGAAAGGAACAGGGGCTGGGACCCTGCCTAGTAGTGGAACACAGGCCCAGTGTGCCTAGGGAGCTGAGTTCAACCACCAGTACCACAATATAATAGTAATAACAATAATAAAAGGCACAAACTACTGATAGGCACAAAAATATGGATGAATTTCAAAACACAATGGTGACACAAAGAGTACATATTGTAGTATTCCATTAATACAAAATTCTAGAACAGCTAAAACTAATCTATAGTAATAAAAAGCAGGTCAGAGATAACTTGCATTGTAGAATGAGCGTAGACTGCTAGGACCTGGAAATAAATGTGTTCAAAAATGTTCTTCATCCTGATTATAATGATAACTTCATCACAGTAAAGGCAAGGTTTGCTAGAGCCAGCTTCTCACAAGCTCAACACAAACTGATTCAACCACATATTTTCCCAGTACTATGTTCGTGGCATCTTAGTATTATGACTTGGTATCACCAATGACATAAGTATACGCATCACAAAAAGTGGGCCAAATTAGAGCTTGCTTTCTCCCTAACAAGTCAGTTGCTATGTACGTTTCAGACACCTCTAGGCATATACGTTCATCAACAGTCATCCAACTTTAGTACAGAAATGTTTGCACTTGGCATATGAAAATTATACTTCAAAGAAAATTACAAATTATCCTCTTCTGATTTTTGGCTATCTGTGCAAATTACAGAAAGACTTGGAGATACAGAAGTAGAAGCCAGTTACGAGGAGCTGGAAATTGTCCTCCAGTTCACACCCAAGTCACAGAGACCACTATTCTTACTAGCCAACCTCTTTCCCAAGACCCCAACTGAAAAGCCTCAAATGTCCACGTGTTAAATTCATTCCCAACTTGGCAGGTAACAAAGGCAGTGTCTGGATATACTGTTTTCCTTTGTTAAAATCTTCAATCAGATGTTTCCTTAGCATTTCCCCAAATGTGACAATGTTAAAATAAAAGCAATCCCATGCCTTCTGTGTTCCATGCCCACAACTCTCAGAAGGGAACCAGAGTGCAGAGTTGTTCTTGGTGACAGAGTACAGAGTACAGAACTCATGAGTTCTGTACTCTGTCACCAACAACAACTCTCCTAACCTTGGGGCCTTTGCACCTGCTGTCCTTTGCCTGGAAGGTTCCTCCAGTAATCTGATTCACTTCGTCACCATTATCAGGTCTCTGCTTAAATGCCTGGCCTGACCACCCGAATGAACCTCCCTTAGCATGCCCTATAACCTGATTTATTTTTCTCCATAATATTTATCATCATGAACACATCACCAATTCTTGTTATTTGCCTCAGGTAGGGCTTCCCTTCCCCACTGGAATGGCAGCTCCACACAGGCTGGGATTTTTGTTCTGTTCACTGTTATACTGGCCTCACTTAGCTCCTACTAACAGCACCAGGCACATCCAATGAATACGTCAAATACATAAATGAGTGAAGAGCTCCTGGCCTCATAGAGTTCAAAGCAACAGTGGAGCATGTCTGTAAGCCTGAAGCAAGGTTTCCTACTCATCCTTTTATAGCTTTTTAAAATACATACCACTAACACATAATGTAACATATGCTTTATGCTTAATCAATGGTGAATATCTCACGTGAGTAAGTATACTTTAAGCTAAGAATTTACCACTAACTACATACTCACCAGAATCTGCCTTTATTAATTCATAGTTTCCTTTTTCATCCCACCAAAGTTATTTGAATTTTTTTTTAAACGCACAAAAGTAATACTTATAACAAAGCTACTAGGTTAATTTAAAATATTCAATCAGAAGACAGGAAATGCAGAGACCTGGGGAACGACTAGTATCTGGCGTACAAGCCAAGTGGCAGGCAGGACTCCGCTGCAGACTCACGGCCGCGTGCAGCAGGTGTGAGAGCCCCTACTCAACACACAAGAAAGCAGAAGCTCACAAAGCGCAAGCACTTTCCTCAGGCCACGTGGTTCCAGGTGACACTAACAGAGATGGTGGGGCCAATCATTTTCCAGAACATATTCTCCTGAGTACTCCATGTATTTATGTTGAAAATAAGAAACTTCTAAAGATAAACTTAAAACTACAGTTCATGAGATATTAAGTATTATCCAAAAATGATACTCCTAAAAGTTGTAGAGCAGGAATGCTTTTAGAAGTATTTCCATCTACTTTACACCAATATAAAAGAAAAATACTGGCGTTTGTCTTCACCAGAAACAAGACAGAGCTCACTCTTGCAGTATGTGAGGACAAAAAAAAAACCAACTGACCTTCACACTCAGACCTAGTAGTCTCTGCAGGGAACTCACATCAGTGTCCCTGTGTCTGAGAGAAAACACCCTAAGTTACCACAAGAATCTAAGCTAAACATGCATAACATCTTGGCACCAAGATTCATGGGTGCTATTGCACAGGGTCACAAAATGCCACACAATACAACCAGGCAAAATGTCTTTCTTAGATGTTAATTTCACATTAACCACTCAGAAAATCCATGTGATTTCTTCCTATAAATTCTTTTGGATTCAAGATCAACATTCGAGGCCTTCCGAGAATGGCATTACAGTGCATGAATTTAGAGCCAAATCATTTCAATTTTTTAAATCAAAATGTTCACAGAAATATGTATAAGTCATTTCAGAGGTAAAAAAAAAACTCTACAGGTATGTATGTGGTAGGCTGAAAAACGATTCCCCAAAGTATCTGCATCCTACCCACCCAGAACCTGTGAATATGTCACATATGTGGCAAAAAGGAATTTTTTTTTCCTGCTACTAGAGATTTAACCCACAACTTCACACTGAGCTACATCCTCAGCACTTCTTTTGTCTTTATTTTGAGACAGAATCTCACTAAATCACGACATTACCCATACTGGGCTCAAATCTGCAATCCTCCCACATCAGCCTTCCAAGGTGCTAGCATTACAAGCAACCCCTTACTCGCCTGGCAAAAGAGGGTTTGCATATACAATTAAACTAAGACTCCTGAGATTAGATTATACAGGACTACCTGAGGGCTTGATATCCCAAGGATCTTTATAAAGAAAAAAGGATATAGCAAAGTTAAGAGAAGGGGATGGATGCAGTGTCAGAACTGGAAGTCAAATAGGTCATGGATATAGACATGAAGAAAATGCTGTGCTACCAGCTCTAGAGCTGGTGGAAGAGAACACAAACCAAGGGATGGAGAGACCCTAGAAGCCAGACAGGGTAAGGAAATACTCTCCTCTGGTATCCAGAAGAAACATGCCCTTACTGGTTAGGACTTCTGGCCTTTGAAACTGAAAAATAACAGGTTTATATTGTTTTTAGCTACTGATTCTGGTAATTGGTCATAGCAGTCACAGGAAACTAGTACCTCTATGAACACTCATGAGAAGCAAAGGCAATGAAGCCAGATAGACTATTTGTACTTGATCTTTCCTATTCACCATAATTTTTCTGACTGTCTAGGTGTTCAGTTATCAATTTCTAAAAAGCTATATCAATACACTAGTGTTTACTATAGGCCAGGAGTTCTGCTGCACTTTTTGTTAGCATATTTCTGAAAAACACAGAACTAGTAAATGTCTTATTAATTCAAGCCATTCATAATTAATATGACTACTAAGAACAGTCACCTCTTATTATTATGCTTTCCCACATTATACCTTATAACATCTTGCAAAGGAAAATTATGCTGATTTCATGGACAAGGAAATTGAGCTTAAGGCCAAAAAAGACTTGAGCAACCTGCTGTTACAATTTAGAACTAAAACATTCCCTCTAAGTCTCATGTGCTAGAGGTGGAACTTTTGAAAGGTGATCCGACCACAGTCGCACTACATTCATAAGCAGGTTAGTCAGTCCATTGACGAGTTCATAGGTAAATGTGCAGTTAGGAAATAGGGCCCTGTCAGAGGGTGTGGGACACTGGAGGTGCAACCTGGAAGGGCATGTTCTTGCCCCAACTCCTTGCTTTTCTGTCTCTTAGTTTCCTGTATACCAAAGATTCGGCGGCTTTCTTCCACCGTGCCTTTTTACCATCCCATTTCTGCCTTAAAGCCAACAGACAATGGACTGAACCCACAGAACCACAAGCAAAGTACAAGTGTCTGCCCTTAAGTTGCAGGTGTAAAGCACTTTGTCCCAGTTACAAGAAAGATGACATGTTCAAGTTGGGATCTAAAACCAGGTCATTCTGACTCCAAAAATCTAAACACTCTCTATCCATAGCATTTTGATTTTATTTAAAATTTATCTAAAGGATTTCATACTTTTGTGAATTTCTGTGGGAAAATTCAGATTTATCCTCATCCCATCCCATCATTATAAGTCCTCACTATTTTACTCTAAAGCCACCTAATCAACAGAACATAGGGAATCTGAATCCTTGTAGTTAGTCTTAAAAAGCAGATGATGAAAAACATTTTGGCTATGATTCAGAAGCAGGTGAACATGCACCAATTTCATCAAGGAATTCTGAGACACAGCAAATAGAGTAAGCATTAAATTTTCCCAAGTTCAAGTGGGGAATCCATAGCTTGCTTTATTATTTACAGAAAACATGAGCCAGCTGTGGTCATGCATACCTATAATCCCAGCACTCTCAGAGGCTAAGGCAGTGGGGTAAAAAGTTCAAGCTCAGCCTGGTCAATTTAGCAAGACCCTCAAAATAAAAACTAAAGGCTGGGATGTGGCTCAATGCAAAGGCTCTGGATTCAATGTCCAGAACCACAACAAAAAGTGAAAATCTGCCTCAAAGCAAACCACAGAATCTCAGAACTGAAAAAGAGCTTCACAGGACTCTTACCTGATTTTCCCCACTGGGCTGAGGAATCCATTCTTCATACTGACAGAGACTGTGTTTTCTGGGTAACCACTCATTTGTCAGAAAGTTCTTCCCAATAATTAGCTTCAATCCATTCACTACTCCTGGTTGAAGTTCACAGCAATAACCCAACAGTATCTTCCCTCTTCCACCTAAAAAATGCTAGCCCATCCCTCCTGGGTCTTTCTTGTTCCTGGTTCAACATCCAAGTTTTCCATTTTATCTTAGGTCACTGGTTGCTATACACAAGGCACCATTCATGTCGCCCCAGAAATCTTGAAGCCTAGAACATAACAATCTCAACCCTACCACAGTGGATCGAGGACACTTCCTTGGCAATGTCCTTCCAATTAAATGGCTTAACACTGGAATATTTTTCACAGAATAAACTAATTTTCAGAAATTCTTTGGTTCTCATCAGTCTATATTTTAATTTCCTAAATACAAATGATAGAAATTTACATTTCTGTTGAATATTGAGTTTCATTTCCTATCTTCCACTTTATGCTTTTACACACTGCCTAGACATTAATTTATTTACTGAATGGTGCACAACACCAGTCCAAACACGCTGCAGATCAAGTGACCACAACCAAGCCCCTGCTGGCACAGAGGTAACATTCTGACGTGGTTCCATCGACCCCAATGTGTCAACTGCAAGTTTAAATGTGTGTCTTCCCTCTTGAATCAGAATATATCCTCCAAGAGTGTTCAAATAGATTTTTATGTTTGTATGTTACAGAGAAAGATTGTGCTCAATATTCAACTTAGGTTTGCAATAGTAACTAAGAATGATGTGGAAGTGACATTAGACCTTTATTCTCTTCAACTTACTTGTTCCAAAACAAATAATTACATCCTTATGTAAAATAATCTTTGTACCATACTACCTAGATAAGAACACTTCCTGCTGCTATTTATAGTCGGCTAGTCTTTTTAAACTTTATTTTTATTTTTTGAGACAGAGTCTCGCTCTGTAGTCCAGGCTGGTTCTGAACTCACTATGTAGCCCAAACTGGCCTTGGACTCAGGACAGTCCGCCTGCCTCAGCCTCCTGAGTGCTGGGATCACAGGCATGTGCCACCATGCCCAGCTTATGTGGTGCTGTGGAATTGTTCTCGGGTACTTAGCACTTGATTTAGTGCTCGCTAGATAAGCACTTAAACCACCCAGTCATTCCGCCAGCCCCTTTTTAAACATTTTTTAAAAGACATCTGTAAATAAGTTCTGCAGGAAAGATGTTATTAGTTAATAATATTTAACCTATTTCACTTGCTTAAAAGACACCTCTCTCTCTCTCTCTCTCTCTCTCTCTCTCTCTCTCACACACACACACACACACACACACACACACACACACAAATGTATGCCATGTCTTTGGTCTCTCTTAGCCTCATCTCTCTCTCTCCCGCTCTCTCTCTCTCTCTCTCTCTCTCTCTCTCTCTCTCTCTCTCTCTGTGTGTGTGTGTGTGTGTGTGTGTACATGCACATGTGGTATCTGTGTTACTGGGGATCAAACAAATCAGGGCTTCTGCACTAGACTACTTCCCTAGCCCTTTATAACTATATTTTTGAGACAGGGTCTCGCTAAGTTCCCCAAACTAGGCTCAAACTTCTGATCCTCCTTGGCCTCCCCAAATGGTGGGATTATAGATGTGTGCCACCACACTTGGCTTGGATCTGTACTCTATGAACTCATGTTCATGCATTTTCCTATCTAAGGACATTAGTAGTAAATAGTACGTATATACTGTGATAGATGGGCATATTGCCAGAACTAGTCCTTGGCAGTACACTTCTCTTTAGGTTAAATGATTTGACTCTGGCTAGTCATTCCAAATATATGGGGCCTTACAAAAAAACTTAAGGCCAGAGTTCCCCACACCTGCCTACCCCAGAGATTCTCACTTAAGAGTTCGAGTTAAGGATAGGATGACAGCATTTCTTTCTAATATATTTCTAGGTGATTCTAAAATGTAGCCAAAAAGAAGAACTACCAGCCTAAAGCATGCACGTCACACTGCAGAAATAAAACCAGTGATCCTGAATCCTGTGATCTCCTTTCAAATAGCCCTATATGTTGAATTACATCAAGTTTTTTTATGCTCTTAGTGAATATTAAGAACACATAATGGATACTATATGTGCTTCGTGAGCCTCATGTCAGCTGACAACAGCTTGGTAACTCTCAGTTGAAAAAGACCATTAGAAGGAAAAGCTCCCCTCACCTTATTTTAGTAACTTTCTCTCATTTGTTTTATGGTGCTAGGAATCAAACCAAGGGAAGGGTCTCACACATGCGAAGAACTGTATCCCTAACTATAACAAGCCCAACACCAGCCCTATTTTTTTTTTTTTTTTTTTTTTGGCAGTACTGGGAATTTTACCCAGGACCTTCACACTGGGATACATTTTCAGCCCTACTTTGGTCTTCTATTTTGAAACAGGATCTCACTAAGTCACTAAGTTGCTACGTGGGACCCTACTATCTCAGCCTCCCAGAGTGCTGTGATTACAGACCTATACCACCAGGGCCAGCCCTAACAAGATTTTAGAATTAACACAACTGGCATATTTTGGTTTTTTACTACTTTAATTATTCCAAAAGCTCTCTAGTCCTACCACCAAAACAAACTTAGGGGGAAAATATAGAGTAAGCAGACTCAGAATTTCCAATATTTTACCACAAAGAAATCAAGAGAGGCTCTTTTAAACACCATAGCATTTTGAATAATCAATTTAAGGAAGAAGACTCAGAGTACAGAAACAGTATAGAAAAGTAAAGAAAAAGTGGGATTAAAAATACATACCAGAGAGAGACCCAGATCACAACTCTTACGGAACTTAAAATGAAAAACAAAGTGAAACAGGGGGATAGGACAGGGAGGGAGGGACAGGTGGGTAGGGGGAGGGACAAAAGGAGAATGGGAAAGTCTATCACCTTGACAAGATACTTATGTGCACAAAATCCTCAACTTCATTGTAAACCTTAGGTTTTGCACTAACACATATCAATAAAATGGGGAAAAATACATAACAGAGACTTTGAGTGCTCAAGGGCATGAGGCTCATGACAGCTGAGGTCCTCCTCACCCTGGCTTTGAAAATCATATTAGGTGGAAAGCTTCCTGCCCCCTCATCTATTACTACTAGTGGCTGTCTAGGGGTGCCCTGTGTACCTGTCCCCATTTTGTACCTTACAGGGAACAGTCTTAGCCCCTACACAGTTGGGCAGAGCAGGGCAGTTGCACCTCTAGGCCACAGGGATGGTGGGGGGGGGGAGGGGCAGGGGGCGGCGATGCAGCATCTGTTATAATTACTTAGGAAAGTTCTACAGCCTGGTAAAGATGAGGTTGTGTCCTATTTTTATAACTCCTGAGTCTCAACCAAGTGGGCAACTACTGACCTATATTATTAATTCAAGATATCAGAGATACCCCCATAATAAAACAGACTAAAAGAAAAAAATGGCAAGAGCAAATGGTGGAGAAGATGTGGACAGAGTGTAACACTAACGGTTGTTGTGAATACCTAGAAAATCTCTTGGCAGTATCCTATAAAATTAAATATTCACTTGCCATAAGACCCAGAGTGCTAGGGATGTGGCTCAGTGGCAGAGCACTTGCCTACCATGTGTAAGGCCCTGGGTTCAACTCACAGCACAAAAAAAAGAAAAAAACTCAGAAATTCCACTCCTAAGCACTTCCCCAGAGAAAAATAAAAACATATATTCTCCCTAAATATGTACATGAGCACCAAGGGTAAAAGGATGTCACCTATAACCCCAAGTAGTCAGCAGACAAAGCCAAGAGGACCTCAAGCTAAAGGCTGGCCTGGATGCACAGCAAGACCCTGTCTCAAAAAATAATGTATATGATGGTTTTAGAAAGTACAGTCATAATCACCAAAACTTAGAACATGCAAATATCCTATAACAGGCAAATAAGCATCCTACGTGGTCCAGCCTATCATCAGATGCCACTCACCAACGGAGAGGAATGCTATCGATGGGCTAACTAGCAGTGACTCTCAAATGTGTTATCTAAGAGAAAGGAGTCAGACTCATAAGACCCTATACTGTAATATTCTATTTTTATATAACTTAGTAAAATAGAATTCTGTTCTTCTGTAACAACATAGAGAACTCTGGCTTCCTCAAGATGTGTGGGAATTTCTTCCCACTAGTAAGCCAGAGATCAGTTCTGCAGCAGATATCAACTGAATGTCTTCCAACTTAATTAAATTCTGACAGCTGCTTACCTGGAAATGGTGTAAATTCCACAGTTTGAGAGCTCAGTCCTCAAGACCCACCCCATACTTCAGATGCTGGCTGCAAGACCTAGGTTGATTCACCTCAGCTTCTGGCCTACTATATGTATATATATGTAGCTGGATATACTGGGATTCTTAAAACTTCTGCTCATATTTGATTAGTTTGTTAACAGGAGTTCATAGAACTCGGGGGGGGGGAGCATTTTTTCCACTTACTAGGTTGTTACAAAGGGTCCAAATGAAGAGACAGATGAGTTATGGGGGGAAAGCTCACGAAGCATCTATACATTTTCTAGATATATCACTCTCCAGGAGGGGTAGGAGCATAGCTCAGTGGATAAAGTGCTTGCCTTGACAGCACAAGGCCCTAGGTTCAATTCCCCAAGCTGGGCATGGTAATGCATGTCTGTAAACCCAGATCTCAGGAGGCTGAGATAGCAGAATTACTGTGAGACTGAGGCTAGCCTGGGTTACCTAGTGATCTTAGGACCAGCCGGTACAGCAAGACCCTACTTGTCCAAACGCCCACCCCCCTCAAAAAAAAAAAATCACACTGCAGGAACCACCACACACTCAGCTCTCTGGAAGCTCCCTGCCTCCTGCCCTGTTGGGTTTTATTGTAGATGTCATTGTGTAGGCATGACGGAGGCATGGACAATAGTGTAGACATAGGGTTGGGTTTAATGTTGGTGGGTAAGAGGGGAAACCCAGCAAGGCATGCTCATCAGCTCTTCATGGCCTCGTGCATCTCTCCTTCCATGCAGGAATGGAACAAGGCCCTTTGGAAAACAGGGGTCTGATGATATACCTTCAGACAGGTCGGGTCAGAAAACTTCTTTTTGGTCAGCTCCAAGATAGAATGGCTGGTGAAGATTAGAGTTTGTATGATCTATCTTGAGGAAGAGACATTCTAGTTTCTACGGCCTGTACTGGGGAAGGAGTTATGCACCAGGCATTGTGGGTAAAAGCCAAAAAAATATATCACAAAAACATTCTAGAAAAGTCAAGAAAGACCAGAAAACACATTAGCAATTGCCAGGAAACAAAGGCGAAACAAGGGGCTGATCACAAAGCAACGCCAGGGAACTTTTTGAGGCACTGTAACTTTTCTATATTTTTGTTATGGTGGTGGATACATTACATGAGGTTGCTAGAATTTATCATATTGTACACTGAATTGCACTATATGCAAATAGCACTTCAATGAACATGATTTAAAAAAGAAAACGGCCATAGGGAAAGTCTTGCTCATTGAAGGAGGTAGGTGGAAAGATTATGCAAATGAAGAATTAAACAGTTAAAAAGTTGTTTGTGTAGATTTCAAAATATCACTCTACTGGGTTCATTCAAGTTTTGAGCTTCCCCAAAGCCACAGCGGCCACTGCCACATGTGGACTTACTCAGTGCAAACAGCAACCCTGGGAGTCACTTACAACACAGACTGCTTTTCTTTTATAAAATGGATGATGAAATATGTCACAATTTCTTAGTAAACTACTGCTTCCACTAACACTACCATCTCAGTTACAACAAAAGAGAACTAACTGATTATGCCACAGCATGGAATCAGGTGAAACTACTATAAACGTTGGCAAAATGGAAATATTTCTAAACAAATATGAGAAGGTGTCAATGCCACTGCACCCCCTAAGCACTTAGAAAAAAGCTGATTCTACAAATCAGAAACCCTCCAAGTGTGGTACCGGAAACCACACAGCAGCAGCACTGGCATCACCTATAAGCTTGGCAAAAATGCACATCGTGCACATTCTCAAGGTCCACACGATCTGAAGCAGAATGTAACTACTCCTCTGCTCTGGAAACTTACTTCAAGAGACAAAGAAGCAGCCACTAGGATGGAGCAGCACCCCCCAAAAGATGTTAACACACTGTAGTCCAACCTGACCTGTACAACCAAGACAAAGCACAACTGTACCCCACATTTGCCTGTTCAATCTACACTAATTTCTAGGCTTTAGATTCTTAGAATGCTGAGTCCAATCTAGGTGGAACAAAAACAAATGTATTTAAAGAAGTGTTTTACCCAACCTCAACACTAGGAGATAATTTTGTAAAATTAATAATGTTCCCAATACAAAAAGCATAGTTATCTATGATGGACCATCTTGATGAAAAGTCAATTCATTCCAGAAGTGCATGAGTGAAGTCTGAAATAAAAATCCACAGGTGACATGCACACAAATAATTGTAACTCCTAAGTCTGTCTTCCCATAGCCATTTATATTCCCCTCAGTCACTTTCTGCTTTAGGTAAATCTTATCTTCTTAGTGTGTTCTTTCCATACAGAACGACAGACAGCCCAAACATATCTCTACATTATCAATAAACCGCTCACATCGTAAAGGTATTTTCCAAACAAACTGTTTGAAATTCCAACAGATACCTTAGTAGAAGGCTTTTTTACCAGGTTCAGTAAGAGTTCACCAAACACTACCCTTTATTTGCATTATACTGTCAATATTTCCTCTTGGAATCTTGCTTTATTGGCATTATCTGCCCATCTGATTCATGGATTGTAAGTTGCTAATTCTGCACAAGTGAATAATCTACTCTTTGAGTCACTTGCAGGCAGATATTTTACCAGGTGCTAGTTCCTGGGTGACACTTGGTTGCTCAGAAGATGATCACTCAAAAAAAAATTTTAACATTAGTGTCTTAAGTAAAATATGACCAAGGTAGATCAGCTGACCCCCATTCTCCACACATACTTGCTCCCAAATACACATTTTTAAAAATACTAAATGTCTCTGAATTATCTATGTGTTTCAGCACCACTTGCAATTGCCCACTTTAGGAAGTTTACTTACAAGCTTATTGCCAAGGATGTAGCTCAGTGGTAGCTAACATATTGCTTGGCACGCCCAAAGCTGGGGTTCAATCCCCAGTGCCACCGACAGGATGAATAACGCATCGGGTCACATGTTTCTATCTATCCCAGCCTATTTCATATTAATTTCTTAACCTCACTTGCTTTTCTCATGCTTGTTTTATGTAAATAACACACCTTCTGTAAAATGTATCGATTATTTCCTGTTAACCTTTATAATATTTTCAAAATGTTATTATTTGGTGGATGACAGGCCCACAGACCTGGATCCCATTTACCTTTCTAGGACCTAACACCTCCACCTCGTGATCACTTCCTGCTCACCAACCCCACTGGCATCCTCCTGGGCCTCTGTGCCTCTGTGCCTCTGTGCTGCTGTCCCATCTGCCTGACACTCCCATTGTCTTAATCTCTCATTTTCTAATTCCTTCCTCATTATTTAGATCTTAGCTAAAATACCATTTCCTCAGAAGTCAGTCATCTTTAACCTCCCAAATGGCCTTCCTCAATTATTTGGTCGGGTGAAGCTGATTATTTCCTTCCTAGATTTTATAATACTGGCACCTCTTATAGTGCCTGGTACCTAACAGGTGCCCAATACAAATCTGTAAGTGGAGTGAATGAACACTGTAAGACAAATAAAGGATGATCTCGATTTTCTACATTAAAAAAGAGGACGAATTCACTAACAATAGTGGCCTGTGTGAACTTAAGTTCCACGCTGCAGTCTCTACTCTAATCTAAACCTAAAACATCCCAACTTCCACTCTAAGTCATATTTTTAACTTTGAAGTTTCAACTCCCACTTGATCAACTTCAAGATTAATAACTTTGTCTCAGAAATTCCTGAGCCTGGCTAAAGTGGCAACATTTTATTTATTTATTCATTTTTTTCCCAACATAAGAAGTCCATTGACTATCTCAGCAACTTGCTTTGTTCACAAACATATATATAGGCAAATCCAGAAAAGAAGAGTTTAAATAACCAGTATGCCTACCAAGCAAATATATGCATCCACAAAACAGAAAGTCAGAAATGATGGTGAAGAACAGGTACTTGGCACAGTAGATGGAGTTTTAAGTATGTCTCTTCTATCACTGCAAAGTACTTGCTATTGACATAAAAGATACACTCAATACAGTGTTTCACCAAAAGAATCACGGCAGTGGTTACAGATGTTTGCAATAACTGAAAATACACATTTACATGAACAAACACCTCCTCTCTGGATAAATGAAGAAAAGCAAGCACATTTAACAAATATCAGGCTCTCCTCTATGAACAATTAGTCCGTGAGACTGAATATTCAAACTGTGAAGAACATTGCCTGATTCCCCATGTAGGTTGTTCAAGATGAAAGCAATTTAGTGGAAGAACAGAGCTTCCCCAGATTTCCTCCCACTTAGTCCTAATACGCCAACATTTTGAGGCTAAGTTATGAAACAGGTTCAAAGCTGCAATAAACTAAAGTGATAAAGACTGAGGGCAGAGAATGGTGCGGGCAGCCGCGAGCACTAACTCCCACTTCAAATGCATCACGTTAACTTGAATTCCTACAGTCACTGTATTAGATATGCTGAAACGTCTCTATACTGCCATTTCGGTTACTGCACAGCATCCACAGAACGTGTGCTATTCACCATGATGGATACAGCAATTTAACTCGGAATGCAGCTTCACAAACCACAGAACACTGTTAGGATCAGCCAAGCACACCTCAGTTTAGCTGGTGGGCCCTGAGCACTCTGTCATGGATACAGACACCCCCATTATAACTCAGTCATATTCCTACTTTAACAGCAATGACTCTGCCCTCCACCCCCAGAAGGAACCATCTGGCTGTCCCCAACAAAGAGGTCTCTGATTACAAAGGTCTGACCATGGCAATCACGCATTCACTATATGATCAATCACTTAACTTACGACTAAGCAGTTACCATGGTAGAGCTGTAAACTATTACCCGAACATTGTGATGTTCCAAGGTCAGGAAAAAGTATCTATTCTTCCCTACCAAGGCAGCTTAATGAAAGAGGTATACGAGTCAGATTTTGCAGACCTCAGAAAATAACACTGCCTTCAAAATTGAGCCGGTCAGTCATGAGTCACACTGCTACACTTGCAAAGTTCCTTGACCAATTTCCTCCACAGGTGTCACCTAAAGAAACACAGGCCCTGAGACATACAGAAATTATTAGCAGGAACTATTAAAGAAATATGTGCACACATAACCTCCAAAGGATTAAAATGATCAGAAAAGCTTTTAGACATTATTAATAAGGCAACTCTTGCTCAGAATATAGGTCAGTGATAGAGCCCTTGCCTCACATGTAGGAGGCTCTGAGTTCAATCCCTAGTATGGGAGGTAAAAATAGGAAACAAAAACAACTCTCAGGAGTTGTTCTCATAAACAGCACTAGTACTGGTCATTCCAATACTGAAATTCACATCTGCTAAGTATCAGTTCAGGGTAGGGGATTCAGGTTGGGTTGAAGCCCATCTAGCACTAGTCTGGGACAACCTGGTAGAAGCACACTTCACCGCTAGCTCACGATAGTGTTGGAAAGGCACACCTCCCCCCACCTTGTCCAGTGAGGAACTGCTAGTTGGCACGCCCCATCCTCCTTCCTCTACTCACTCCTCCCCCTGGGCCACCCCACTAGTTAAGGCCTTGCTAATTGGCCCAAGATAACTTCTGCGTTTTTCTAGTCTATTTAAGCCCCTGTAGTTCCTAAATAAAGTGAGGCTGCATTCACTGAAACAGGCTCCCAGAGTGTGTACTCTGTCGTCTCATCCCTCCCTCAGCTGTTCTGGGGGTCCCACGGAACGGAGACCCCTACAGCTCAGTACTCTCTCTACATCTCTTTTTGATCTCCGTTTCTTCATTTGTATAATGGAAGGGGGACAGGTGACATTGCTCCCAAATCTAAAACCTAATGAGTCTAATTACTTAATGGGCATTTATATTTTAAAAGTCTAATATTAGTACTCTTTCAAAACTGTAGACTACTGGAAGACAAAAAAGTTACAGTTAATTAAAATACACACACACACACACACACACACACACACACACACACACACACACTTTCTTCCCAATGGTAAGTGATAACTACATCCAACATGGTAGTGTGCACAAAAGGCAATGCTTTGATGGAATGCTGGATCGAACAGGATTCAAGCAGTAAGCTTTACGGGGCTTCATCATACTCTCCCATCTCAGAGGCCTTTATGATAGATAACATTCAAGTCAATCTATCTGGATGAGTTAATAATTAGTTTAAATATGTTACAAGTTAATGATGGATAGACAAGTTATACTTGGTACATGATGATACAGCAAGTCTGTGACAATTTGCAGATAATGTTTTGCACTTCTTTCACTTTTATTTCCCACTCTGGTTAAAAAAGTCACTAAGAGTAAGCAGGGCCTTCAAACAAAATCTATGCAAAAGAGGCTGGGTTAACAGGGAAGAGAAGCCTTCCAGGAACCCCGAAGCTTTGGGTAGCAACACTGGCAGGATGAGACAGGTCCCAGGCCACTTCTATATTTTGAAGCTCTTGGGTGTCACAAAATCTTAAAAATGCCAAAATATGTAGCTAACGTATTTAAATGTTTACAGGTAACACTAAAATATAACTGTGCCATAGTTGTGAAATGCACAACGTCCATAATTTTCTGAGATACTATACATAGGGAGATGGGGTAGTGATGAGACACATTATTAAAGTTTTATAATTGATAAGTGAGGATTATATTTCAAAATTGACATTATATTTCAGTCCAGCCAGAAAAATTCCAAATGGACCTTATATTTCAGTCCACCCGGGGAACAAAACTGTACCTGTAAGCTCACTGGAGAAAAATCATAAATATTCAACCTGGAGAGCTGGGCATGGTGACACATACTTATAATCCCAGCAATCAGGAAGCTGAATCAGGAGTACTACTGGGAATTCAAGGCCAGTGTCGTCTACCAGAGCTCAGAATTAGTCTTCCCTACAGAGTGAGACTGTGTCTCCAAAAAAAAAAAAAAAAAAAAAAAAAAAAAAATCAATCTTCTAGCTCATGTTCCCAGTACTCTGTTCCCTGCTTACTTTCTTAGAAAAGCTTATTATGTAGAGAGGGCCTCTCGGTATTAATACACAAAAAGACTGAAACATGTGACCCTAAACATCACAAATGCTTACATAATTATATATAATTGTACATACTTAAAGATTATCCCTTACCTCAAATGTAAATATCTTGTAATCAGGTAAAAATCTGATCACCAAAATTCAATAGGATTGAAAAAGGTGTAATGAGTCATGTGTCCGGATGGCAATGAACAAGATCAAAGTGGACGATGAGACAGTGGATTCCTCAGAAAGAAAGCTCTGAGCACCCAGGAAACAGTCAACATGTCAGCTGCCTGCCTGATGGGAGTGCAACAGTTCTTACTTAGCCTGGCTGCCTATAGTAAGTAGCCCCACTCTGCCCCATGAAGAACTTCCAGAATCCCTAGGGGGCTTCTGAAACCACACAGCACCAAACTCTATATATATATTCTATGTTTTCCCTATAAATATGTACCTATGATAAGGTTTAATTTACAAATTAGGCACTGAGAATATAACAAAAATTAGCAAAAATAAAAATAAAATAAAGGAAGACTCTATAAGTGATTTTAAATGTACAAATCATTCCTGGAATTATCCATTTCATATTTTCAGACCAAGGTTCACCTCAGTCAAACTAAATATCACACACACACACACACACACACACACACACACACACACACAACTACAGATAAGAGTTGACTCCTGTATATAAGTCACACACACACACACACACACACACACAACTACAGATAAGAGTTGACTCCTGTATATAAGTCACACCCAGGCCGGTCAATGTGATTTTCCAGAGCTGTCTCAGAGCTCCACACGTCTGAAGTTCCACCAGGGCTGAGAGTTGCTTAGGGCAAGAGAGCCGAGGACTGTGGGACGAATGGCTAGTGACAATTCCAATAACCCTAGGCAGGGCAGCAGAGTTCTAGAGCAGAACAGGGATGGAACTGGGGTAAGAAGGAATCGAGCTAGGTCCTCTCACTGCTCTC
Source organism: Ctenodactylus gundi (assembly GCA_004027205.1). NCBI lineage: Eukaryota > Metazoa > Chordata > Mammalia > Rodentia > Ctenodactylidae > Ctenodactylus > Ctenodactylus gundi. The sequence continues at coordinate 45,958 of PVKB01006075.1, read as the reverse complement.
AGAGGAACAGTAGAGGAAGATAGCTCAGTGTGGCAGAAGGCACATGCACGTAACTGAAATATTCACAAGCTAAATTCAGAAGTCTCTACATCTGAGTCCATGATATACGTCATCCTCTTCCACTAGATGAATGTGTTCAATCATCGTGTAGCAGAGAACAGATCACCTCTCTGCTCAAAGTTGGCTACGTGCCTTTTTATTTGCTCACATAGCATCTGAAATCCCTACTGTGCCTGGCCTGCAACAACGTATGAGTTCACTCATTGAGTCGTGGTCCCAGGACACAGCAGCACTGCAGCACTGAAGAGGACACCCACGAACCTGTCAAAAACACTCAACCCCAGGCCTCATCTTACATCTACTGCATCGGCATCGGTACTTTAACAAGATCCATACACAACTTCAAGGCACAGAAAGATGTGGAATGCATCACCCCAGGGAGGGATCTACTCATCTTCCCCAGCATACCTGCGGGACTTCTCCAGGCCACCTTCCCCCACCCCCCTGCCCACTCAGCACCCCTGGTGGTTTTGCAGTTTCTCATTCCTGCCAGGGTCTCCTGGGAGGTCTTTACTCCCTCCGTGAGAAGCGGTTTCTCCAGGCTTACTTTAGACTTTTCTCATACCACCTTTTCCATCAAGTCTTACTTTAGTCATTCTGTTCACAATTGAGAAAATATTTTTCCAGACATTCGCTCTTCCCAGATTTCTTCCCCTTGCCTACTTTCTCTCCACAGCACTTACCACCATCTGACACTTTTTGTTTGTTTGTTTTCTATACATTCAATTACTAGTAATCCCTCTATAGCCACAAATTATTTGCACATCCCTCTATCAAGAGGTAAAATGTTGGCTGGGTCCAGGGGTGCAGGCCCATAATCCCAGCACTCCAGGAGACTGAGGCAGGAGAACCACAAGTTTGAGTCCAGCCTGGGCAGTTTAATGGTTTACATTCCATCACAAAATCACAACCAAAAATGGACTGGACATGAAGCTCACTATGAAGGCACTGGTAGCTCTGTATGACAACCAGGAAGAAAAGAGAAATATTCTGTCTTCACCTCCTGAAGCTTTGCCTTTTGTCTGTGACTTGTTTTGACCTATGGAATGTTAGCAAACTAGATATAGCAGAAATCTGAAGAGGATTGCACAATGCTGTTTTCTCTCTCTGGCTGCTAAAACACCTTCTTGTCACAGTGAGCCACCAATATAAACCAGCCAACAGGCATGGGACTGAAACCATTCCAGGCTAAGTCCAAAGGCAACCTACCAGTTAACTCACAGCCTCACAATGATTGTGGTGTCAATCTAATGAGCTCAGATGAATTGATTCTGAACAAATTGATACATTCCTCCTATAAGTACATAAAATCCTAGAACGCAGGGGGTACTCTGCCCTGTGCCACACTACGCCCAGCACAGCAGCTGGATTCTGAGATACGCGCAGGGACTCTTGAAGGACAGATGATGCTAAAAGGAAATTCCCAAGGCAAAGAAATGAGGAAATACCAGAGTTGAGACAAGGCATGGGGCTGGACAGTGACAAAAGGTTTTCTGGGTTCATTATAACCTTTGCTTTTTCCAAGGTAGGTGGAAGAAAATAAAAATTGGAGTATTTTGATATACAGGTATTTTAGCAAGAAAAAGAAATGAAACAAATGTCCATATGCAGTGTATCAAATTTTTTCCAAACAGTTCTAGTTGAAGACACCTAACTTGCCTAAGATTGCACACCCATGTGACCTTTAGAATATTTTTCACATTATGAAGCACTCATTCTACTCATTTTTAACTTATTCCAGTTCTTAGCAGATCACAAATCGGCAAACCAGATCACTGTGTGTTGCTTCGACTCAGCCTTGCCAAAGGAGAAAAATCAGGACGTCCCACTTTCTATCTCAGCTGTTCCCCTCTGTGTCCACATCGCATGAATCAGTGGGTGCAAGATAACCTCAAGTTGTGAGGCACAAGGTCCACTAGAAAGAGGTGACAAGTTGAAGTGGCTTCTGCCACGGCAGGTGTCACAATTATAAAAACGTGGTGTGGACATGTAAGCGCTGCTGCCGAGCACAAAGTGTTCTCTGTTAACCTTTATCTATTTATTTATTTATTTATTATTTTTGAAATAGGGCCTTGCTAACCTCAAATTCTCAAGTTCCTGGGCTTGAATAATCCTCCTGTCTCAGACTCCCAAATAACTGGGACTACAGAAACAATCTTTTAAAGTGGAAAGTTAGTAAATCATTTTCATTTGATGGGGAAAAAAGACAAGACAACCTAGAACAGGGAGGCAAAATCTTGATTCTTCTAAGGAGGCTTGTGAGTCCTTAACGGGTACATCTGAACTCACAAAATAAGTCTCAGTAAAAGCCAGGTGGCTAAAGCAAGAGGATCTCCAATTCAAGCCTAGCCTGGGTAACTCCCTAGCTCAGGGAAATACAAACAGAAAAGCAGAAAAACCACCTAGAAAGGCCAGGATGTAAAAAGAAAAACAATTCTGAGGGCAGTTAAGCTCCAAGATCTTTAGTTTATTTCAGGAAGCACACATCTGCAATAGACCACATGAACAACAGAATCACATATACACACATTTGCAGAAAGCTTTTTTTTCTACACACATTATTACCCACTGCATAATGAGCAAAATGCAAACTGAAAATCACCAAGGTCTTTCCACTGGATCACGAGGTCCTTCTCCAGGGTCTCTCATAAATTTTTCTCCTTCCATTACATATCTTAGTCTGTGTGCACGGCTATGAAGAAAACTACAGAGACTAGACTTTTGTATCAATCAGAATCCACCACAGTCACAAAAGTCTCATGAAACTGAGAAACCTGAAACTACAGAAACTGATTTCTACTCATGTTCAATGTCCACTGTGCAGTGGCTGGAGTGAAGCCCATCAGACTTGTGAGGAAGCGCTGGTCACTTGGAGCTCTCCCAACATCCAGGCAGATGTGGATCATCACACATCACTAACTACAATGAAGGAATATGTGTCACTCCTGTACACAGTTCAGGGGCCAACTGAAGTCATCTGACCACGCATAACTCCAAATATATAAAATTTTAATTTGATCTCCTCACGATGAGAACAGAAGTATGTGGCGGACAGCATTAACAACTTCTGTGGCCTCTCTGCACACCTGTCCATGTTGCTTTCTGTATCTGTATCTGAAGACACTGCTGAGGGCATATGCGCTGCAGAGCACTCTTCCAGGTGCCATTTTGGATTCAGAGATGAACCGAACAGAAATCCTGTCTTTAAGGCGATTACTAATAGGGGAAACAAAGCAATGGCAGATGGATGGATGGATGGATGGATGGATGGATGGATGGATGGATGGATAGACAGATAGAAAAAGAGAGAGATGGCATGCAAGATGGAAATGTCAAACACCAATAAGAAGAGGCACACAAAGCTCAGGACAGTGTATACATTAAAGGTTTTAGTCATGGGAAGTTTCATTGAGGCAGCAACACCCGTGAAGGGCTTTGTAGAATATGCAAGACCTGGACAAAGGGACGTCCAGACAGTAAGAAGGACACGAGTGGAGGCAGAAAAGCAGGACAGCAGCAAAGAATACCAAACGGTCAGGCTGAATAACGTTCAGAACAACAAGGAAGGAAGAGGCAGAAGAGTAGAGGGAGAAGAGGAAGAAGAAGAAGCCAAGTCTTTCAGGCCAGTGGAAAAGAACAAGCAGAGAGAAAGAACAGCTCAGGACTGTGACAAAGTTCATCCCCAGCCATGTATCCCACGAAAAAATTCAATTCTCCTCGTCTCTCTTTCATCTGACCCAGAAAATATGACTCCTCTTTCCCTCTGTCTGTCTGAGCCCGAAGGCCTGGTCATCTGAGGCTGGGACCTGATAAAACCAAATAGGTCAGATAGGGAGACCCATCTCAACTGAGAATCTGGCTTCTGGCCATGTCGTCCAACCAAGAGAAAGCTAGTTCCGTAATTAAACGGAGTTTACTCCCACTGAATATTTGTTCTATTTGTCCTCAGTTTGTTTCCTATCTCCAAGGATATTTCTGAAGCCACTCCTTAAGGACTAAGCTGCAGGGCTTAATTTATGTGTGTTTGTTCTGGAGTCCACACTCCTCTCCTCTCAGGAAGTTTTGACTTCAGAGTTTTGGCCCTTCACAATGGCTGATCTAGGCTGGCCCTACCATTAGCCTGTGACTGCTGAAGAATGTCTATGCCTTATTTTACACAGAGCTTCAGGACCCTTCGAGTGCATTTAACCTGCTTATTTTAGATACTCCTGTGAATTGCACACAGAAAAGGAAATCTGCCTGTGACTTGAAACTGTCTCTTACTACTAATGAGTTCTTTCACTGGGGAGCGTGGGTGGGAGGGGAAAAGTGGACAGGAGATTCTATGCTATTTTCCCCATTTTTCCCACAGCCCCAAGAGACACAAGATTCCCCTGGCAACTTCAGGAAGATGATCAGAACCAGGAGGGTCCATGCAGTTCTCTGGGACCCATGGAGAAGCAATCCCATTTTTAGGATGAGCTGGGACTTGGCTCTCAAAGCAGCTGCTGTCACACTGTACTCAGATATCCATGCAAAGAATGCTCATGGAAGTTAAAATCACAAAGAATGACCTTGCTGGCAATGCCGAAGTCTAAAACTCCAAGCGATAAATGTTCAGATATTTTCCAGGAAACCCTAGCTCTGGAGTCCATGGACACATGACTCATCAATCCTAGATCATTACTTTTTACTGTATCCCTTTAAACAATATACTATTCAGCAATCAGGCTTCCTTATTGACTGGCTTGTAGAGCATTCAGTGTTTCCTCCAGGTTTCAGGCTTATTTTGTATGTACAACCTCTGCTTGTAAAATACTGTAAGATTTGAATAATATTTACTGATTAGTTTCATACAGTAAAACAGCACATTATAAGCTACAGAGTAGGAAAACACAAGAGGAAAGATTTTACTAAATTCCCCCCCAAAATTTTGGGAAAACTATTGCTGGAGTCAATGAATTAAAAGGTCAGAATAATTCTCTCTATACATCTATTTACCAACACTTTCACAGTGGGATAGAGTTAAGAGGTCAGATTTGAGGAGAAAATTTCCAGAAGAGCAATGAGCCAGGTAAATATTCCAGGTGGAAAGACTGGCACAGAAACAGAAAGGCACTGGGCATAATATCTGGAGAATCATGGGAAAGTCAGTTTGGCTTTATTAAGGAACAAAGTAGGAGAGATAATGGAAAAAATATTTCAGGACAAGTAGACATGAGCCTTTAAAGGCCTAAGAAAGCCAGGCTTTGTAGGGAAGGCCTTTAATTCCAGCACTACAGGAGGCTGAGTCAGGAAGATTGAGAGTTCTAACCCAGCTTGGACAACCTAGCAACTTACTGGGGCTCCATTTCAAAATCAAACAAAAGAAAAAAGAAAATGAGCTGGGGTGGTAGCTCAGTGTGAAAGCTCTGGGTTAAATTCCCAGTGCCACAAAAAAGTAAGTAGAATTTAAAAAAAAATAACGAATAAAAACATAAAAGCCCAGGAAAGAAATTTAAATCAATAAAGGCACTACGAGTGGGTTCTGAACAGAGAAACACTATTACCAAAATTCAACTTTAGGACCAACCTCTCCAACTCCAATCTTCACCCCTTCCTACTTACACCAGCTGGCCTCCCCCGGGACGCCAGCGTCTGCAGTCTCTCCTGCATGGCCCTTTTCCCGCTGCAGGTTACATTGTCGTTGGCTGTAGCCTGTCGGCTCAGTGTTGCTCTTCAACATGCCTTCCTGATTAACCCACCCAAGGTAGTCGTCTCACTCCTGGTCACTTTTTAGCCTACTAAGAAATTCTGCTTTGTAGCAGCACTTACATTTAAAATTATTTTATTCACTTCATTACCAGTTTACCCCCTGTCTCCTAAGGCTTATATTGTGGCATAATATAAACTTCATGTAAACAGATGAATGTCGAAGGAATGTACCTATGAGAATGGTAGACAAACAACAGGTACTGAATAATTATTATTTTGTCTTATATTTTCTTGTTGAGTACTGATGTTGAACATCTTTTTATTGCTTATTGGCCATTTGTATCTCTTTGGAAAAATACTGATTCAGAATCATGACACCATTTTTAATTAAGGAACTGGTCTTTTATTATTAAATGCTGAGGTCTTTATGTATTTTTGTACATCTGGTATGATTGTGAATATTTGCAAGTCCCACATTGTGGGTTATCTTTTTACTTTCTTAATGGTGTCTTTCCATAGTTTTTGACTACTATTTATTTTGTTTTGTTTCTTGAGTCAGGGTCTATAGTCCAGGCTGGTCACAGGCTGGCCTCAAACACTTGGAAAATCCTCCTGTCTCAGCCTCTTGAGTACTTCATTATAAGCATCTGCCACCTTGCGCAGCTTACGTGGTACTGGGAATCAAACCCAGGGCCTTGTGCTTGCTAAGTAAGTACTCTAACTATTGGGTTACACCCACCTTTATTGTTTTCATAAAACAAAGAAAATCTGTGACAAGCTCACAGGTACGTGATGAATTAGTGAGGGGGTAACTCCAGTCACCTATTCTCAGCCCCGAGTCTCCTTCACTGGTTCCCAGGATCATCCAATCAACCCAGAAACAATGACATCATCCTGTGATCAGTCAAAGAATGTCACCATTGGCAAATTGGTCCTCAAGAACTAACCCAATAGTGTATAATAAATCCAAATTAACCCACAATTTAAATTTTTTCTTGTAAAACTTTTAAATTGATGATTGCTCTCAAACATAACACACACACACACACACACTCTCTCTCACAAACACACACACACACACACGCACACACACGCACACACACAAACACACACTAATGTGTAAGTTAAATACAACCAGAACACGCCCAGGATGAGTGAATAAGTACATACCCATGCATTATGGACACTGGCTTTCAAGATTAAAAGCCCTAGGATTATGTCCTCCAAATCATACTCAGACTAGCACACAACACTCAGCTTTATTTTGGTTGAGAAAGTCCAACTAGAGAAAACAAGCACAAGCCTCGGATCATGGATATGAAGGAAATGGTATTATTTTTACAGTTGTAAGAGAGTCTTGGTATAGAGAAATATCAATGCTGACATACTTTTTGCAAAAATATTGGTCACACACACACACACATACACACATCATACTGAGATATTGGAAAAGGCATCAGGGAAAGAATTCCTTTTAATAAATCTAGGTTTTGGCCCTGGCGTGGTATAGAAAATGCAATTTTCCTGGGAGAGAATTACCTTCTATAATGCACAGAGAACTATAATAATAACTGCCTGCTTCTTTTGTGATCCTAACCTTAAATTAACATACTTATTAACATACAAATGCAAACAAGATTAATATTGTACAGAGTAATCTGAAAATGTTATATATTATAAAGACAGCAATGTATAAATAATTTCTAAAACCCACATTTACAGATATATCCTTTAAGGCAGTAAAGCTTAGGAAAAGAACACATAAAAGATAGGTTCAGAACACAGCTTCGACTTGCTACATAAAACACACACATAAAGGGCAGAATATGTGGCATGTGTATAAATTATCCATTATAATACCGAGACAGGAAGAAGCCCGTGCGACAACCTTAGTTGGAAGTAAACCTAAAATGTGACATAGTATATTTCATTTTAAAGACATTCTTAAATATTATTCCTGCTTTACATTCTGTTTCCACTGTTTCTTCTCTATTCAGGGCTCACTGCAATCTTCAGGTTTTAAGTCAATTGAGAGAAGGCACATTTGGGAGTTGAAAGCAATCACCCATGTATCTGTCCTTATCCCTTAGGTTGGTACAAAACCTGCAGTACAAATAACAGCACACCATTGTGTAAAGCAGAGATAATGCCTACATTTATCCAAGGAGAATTGAAACATGAAGCAAACTTTGTTTTTATCTGTCCAGGGGGTATACCAGAACAAATGACTAGGAATTTTCACCATATCCTCCGATAACCCTTCTGATAGCCCCAGCTTCAGTTTCCTGACTCCTTCCAACCTACCTGCCCTTTACCTGATCTCTACCTGGCCAGCCCACCCATCTGTGCACATCTTGAACCTCACGAGCAAGGATAACATCTCTATCAGTAGCTTACAAAAACCAGCTGGATGGTTTGGATATTTCTGCTTCTCCGACCAGTAAATCCAACTGGCTTTCCATATTTATTTTCAACTTACAGCCCTGACACCCATGCTATTCTTTCGGTGCACAGTTTCTGCTTTTGGCCACTCCACCTTCCTCCCAACCTACACACTGGTCAGTCATTTCAAAGATGGTCCCCTTAGTTTCCCATTCTCTCTTTTTACCTTACCCTAGTAAATTCTAACTCCTTATTGTAGTCTTTTCTAATCTTGGGATCTTAAAAAGCATTAATGAGAAAAGAAAAAAATAATGCAAAACCATTAAATCAATGGTTCACTTCTCACTCGTTCGTTTTTCTCACTATTCACTGCGCAAGAACCCAATACAGGCAGCAGTGCTATGAGGAAACTTATTTTATAATGACCTTCTTTGACCTGCATCAGGAATTTCAGAAGATCGTTCCAAAATGCTAGAGAGCATCCAGGCTTTGATTCCACCTGGTCCCTACTTCTCTGCCAGTGACTTCTACTACTTCAGGAACTAATGAGACCAGGACAGGCCACAAGCATGCGTGCTTCCTTTCCACCCAACATGAGCTCCTTGGACTCCACGCCCATGAGCCTCCTTCTATGGGATCAGAGGCACCAATGTTCCTCTTCCTTTCCAAATGTTTTCCTATCTTCCTAGACTTTGTGTTTCCTGTTGCACGTGCTCACTGTGCTTCTCCTGTGTAAAGAGCTAGGGACACAAAGACAATTGAGGCCCTGCCCTGCACTCAAGGAGCTCACAGTCTAGTGAAACTATAGGCATGTGATTACACGCCCCACGCCCCCGACACACACACCATGAGGGCGATCCTCATTTCTTTTCAATCTCAGATATGACAAACAGTGAAAGAGGCTATAAAAAAATAACTAATGGAGGGTAAAATTACTTAATGCAAGTTAAACAATGAAAAAATGAAACCTATTCTCAGGCATGATGATGCCTGTCTATAATCCCAGCTATTAGGGAGGCTGATGCAGGAGAATCACAGTTTTGAGGCCAGCCTAGTCAATTCTGTGACAAAATGAGACTTGGTCTCTAAAACTAAAAAAGGGGGGCTGGGCATGCACAGTGCCCCTAGATTTCAGCTTCTATACTGTCAGACAAACACACAAAACCCAGACATACCTGACAGTTACTGAGAACGCAGCAAACACAAGTAATGATTCTCAACTACTTTTTTACCCATCCACGCAACCATCTTCACAACAGGACAAGAACACTGCTGTTATCTCCTTTCACAAGGAAGACAATGAGGCGAGACTGAAGTTGCTTTCCTGGAACCCTCCAGCCAGGAGGCAGTCACGTGAGGATCCAAAGCCATTTGGTTCCAGACCTGTGACACTAACTACCCCAGGACAAGAAACAGGAGAGAAGGAAGGCGGACAGGTGGACAGTCGGCAGAGCAGGTGTGCAAGGAGAGCTTCTTACCGGGCGCTACCCCTCAGAACCCAGCTTCCACTCCACTCGCAACCAAACACTGGTGACAAGAACGCAGAGGACACCCATCACCAGCCCCGTCCTGGATGCGCTCCCAGCAGGTCTCACTACGACCCTGCCTCAGGGACCTTAAAAATTAAAAACTAATGTCGAACTGTTCTTAATTCTTCAGACAGTCCTAACTCTACAACTGAGTCTACCATTCTTGTGGTCCCAGGGCTGAAACGCTGCAGCTCTCTTCACCTTCTCTTTCCTCCTCATTCTCCACTTCCGCTTATTTACCAAGTGCTGCTATTAGGAATTTCCAAATCTTTCCATTTGTCATAATTTCTGTTTTCATTACCATTAACTTTTGCCAAAACTGTATCCTCCCTGATGCCTCCAGTCTATAATATACATTGCTACCAGCCTCCCCCAACCACGACTGAATCATGCTACACTGCCCTGAACTTCAGAAAAATATACTAGACTTACTGAGCAGCGTTTATAGGTAAAAATGCCCAAGACCCCTGAAAACAGAATACTTTGTGATCTGTATGCAACCCAACAGACTCTAATATCCATTGAATCAGCAAGTTATTCTCTCTGCTTCTTATAGATTCAAGCCCAGAGCCTTGAATACTGAGCTACATCCCAGCTCATTTTTACTTTTGATTATGAGACAGTGTCTTGCTAAATCACTAAGTTGCCCAAGCTAGGCTCGAACTTGCGATCTTCCTGCCTCAGCCTACCAGAATGCTGGAATTACAAGCCTTTGCCACCAGGCCTGCCTTGTAAATGTTCAGAATGACTTCTGTCCTCACTGATTATGCTGAAACTCCCTGACCTAGGCCCTTATGGCCTTACATAATCTAATGTGTAGCGGGATCGTTCCTAGTCCCACATCTGTTTTCCTTTATTCTAGTAATAGCATTTCATTTTCCTTTAGGGAACTGTCCCTCCCCAAATGCTGGCCTGCCTACGAAAGGTCAACATCTTCCTGACTTTTAGCCTGGACATGTAACCCAAGCTGACCCAACCAAGTACTGCTACCCTCAGTCAAAGAGACTGGCCAAGTGTGGGGACACGACCTCATTCAAAGATCGGGACCACATGGAGTCTACTTAGTGGTTAATTTCAATACTGGGTAAAAGAGGTACCAAGAATCCTACTATGGGCTTTGCTAATATGTGGACAGAATTTGTTTGAGAATAGAGTTAAATTAGGGAGACAGAGAAAGAGTGGGCATCAGCACTATCTCTGGCTTTTCAGCTAGATAGGTTGCAATTACTGCCTTGAAAATGATGGTTTTACATATTCCATAATTCAGAACTCTTCACATGAGAAAAGCACAATGGAGCACATGCTGGTGTGTGTGTTCACCATATACACCTTTACCTGGACCAAGGATGATATCCCTATGCCAAATTCATCAGTATTTCCACAAGAAAACAAAATAATGTCATAATTAATGTCAGTTTGGATTGGGATAAATTAGGTAAGGTTTGGCAGCAGAAAGGTTCAGTTTCTATTTTCAAAACATAGAAGCCAAGTCTAGCGGGGCAGACCTGTAAATCCCAGCATTCGGGTAGGCTGAGGCAGGAAGACAGCAAGTTCGAAGCCAGGCTGGGTGACTTAGCTACTGAGTGAAACCCTGAAATCCTGTCTCAAAATCAAAATTAAAAATGAGATGATGGGGACAGAGCCCTGGGTTGGATCTCCAGTACCAGCAAAATACATTATAAACAAATAAATACATAAAACTTAGAGGCATGTGAATCTACTTAAAGCAACAAAGGCCAGCCTATGTCCTTATCTGTCTGCCTATTTATTTAATTCGTGTGATTTGGGTTCTCGACCCCAGCACCTAGTGCACTCACAGGCCTGTCTCGGCTTTGGTCTTATTTCTCATTACTGTCCCACACACACCCACACTGGAGCCAAATTAAATAATACTCCCTCAACCTCCACCTCCACATTGTACGTGCCTTACAAACATCAGGACTATCCAGCCCTAGTGGCCTGATTTTTTGCACAGGTTCCACAGAGCCATGCCTGGCCCCACTGCCCTCAGCCTTCGGAGGGAAAGCGAAATCCGCTCCCTACGCGCCCCATTACATCCCCAGTAGCAATCGCAAGAACCTGAGAAATCACCAAGGGCTACAGCAGAAACCCCTGTTAGGTAGGGAATTCCCTCCCTTCTTCTCTTTCTTTCTTTCCTTTTTTTCCTTTTTGAGACAGGGTCTCGCTCCACAGCCCAGGCTAACCTTGGCCCCACTGCAATCCTCTTGCCTCACCCTCCCACGTGCAGGCATGCGCTACCATGCCCAGCTTATGTGGTGCTGGGGAATCCAACCTAGGGCATCCAGCGCTTTTAACCGCTGTCACACCTCTCTCTCTCTCTCTCTCTCTCTCTCTCTCTCTCTCTCTCTCTTTCTTTTTCTTTCTTTTTCTTCTGGTACTGGGAATTGAATTCTTCAGAGATTCATCCTCAATCCCCCCCCCCACACACACACACACACACACACATTTTTTTCCTTCAAGATCTCAACAACTCGTTAAAGTGCCCAGACTGGGATCAAACTTGGGGTCCTCCTGCCTCAGCCTCCCAGAGTGCTAGGATTACTGGCCTGCACCACCAGGCCAGGCCACCTTATTTTTCTTTGAGCAGGTTCTGCATCCCCTTGGTGTCCTTAGAGAGTACAAATGCTCTCCATGCCTTATTGTAGCTACCTATTAATCTTCATTATGTATCATTATATTAATATTTTATATCACATTAGCTTTATATTCATCTTCATTACTAAGGCTTCTAATTTTCAAAGCCCCATGAGGCAGACGGAACAGGTGTCATAGCTCCACATCTGAAAACTGAGGAACTCAGGTGGCTAACAAAAGGCAAGTCCCTGGAGTCGTGTGAGAACCTGACTCCTGCTCCTGGTCCTTTCCTCTCTCACTGTCGTCCCGGGCTGCCTCAGACTGAGGAGCTTCTGGACCTTCATGGTTCCTCCATAGATACAAACATGTGTTGTTACCAAAAAAAAAAGCAGACATACGCAAACATATATATGTATGTGTGTACATCCTAGCATGCACGAATGTCTGCATGCAATCATTTTTACTACACAGGAAACCAAATTCGGCTTTTCTGTCATTGAGTCCCATCTGAATTAACTCTGTAATACCACCCCAAGAGCGCGGCGATGCCTGAACATACTTCAGCCTTAGGGAAAACCCAGACTCTGCCTCATATAACTTGAACTAACAACACACATACCCCTCCCTGCCCAAGGGATACTTCTGGGTCGGGACTCCCTCTCTGAGCCAAAGAGTCAGACATAGCTGGAAATTTTCCCAGCATACTACCCTGCTTCTCTGGCTGACCTTCCAGGTTAAGACCTCTGGAGACAAGCCCGTGAAAGATAGTGATAAGGCAAATTCTGTTGCCTTGGGGCTCACAAAAAATGCAATTTTTCATAGACCCCCGCCCCCTCCCAAGCCCCTAAAGACCACATCCAAGCCATTCCTTGCAACAGACCCACTCACAGGCCAAGCGCTCTGAATGGTTTTTCCAGGGTTCCCCTGGCCTCCCTCCATTTACCTTCCCAAGAGAAATAAGTGAGCGAGAGCAGCAGGTCAGGGTCAGGGCTGAGGTTCCTGGCTGTGAGGAGCTGCCCTGTGCCAAGCCAGATGTATCATCGGGAGCAACCTGGCACCAGAGCACCCTTGTACTCTTTCATCTAAAAAATGCCCAAGAATTCCCTAGGGGAGCACAGTCTGCTCCCATGCAACCCACCAGACCAGCAATGTCCCCATCTCTCAGGCCATTCAATGGCTTCCGAAGCACTGAACTCACCGCCCACTGTTCATCAGCCTCTCAAAAATCCCATTATCACAGGTCCAAAGCTAATCGACAGAATGGGTGGCCAGCAGGACAACTTCAGACAGGGTTCTTCCTGTTCAATCTCTTCCTACTTGCCTGGAAAGTTCTTCTGACTTTACTCATACAAACTACATTCAGAATTAAACATAATGCAAATTCTAATATCATTTAACATAATAAAGTATGGTAAGCTGCTCTGTTAAAACATCATATTCGAATGTTTCCCCCTTTCTCTGATCTCCAGCAAGCTCATCTGATAATATCCAATGGGGGATGAGGAGAGTCAATGACAGAAAAAATGGCACTGCCCAAGGAAGACAGAAACATTGCGTAGGATCGAACATGAAGCAATTTCAAAACTATTTTACATTGTTTAAATACAAAATTATTATCCCTGTCTATAAACCTTCTTATATATAACTTGGCCATCAGAAACTTTTTTTCCTGATCACTCTATTTTTCATCTTTTATTTTTTTAATTGTCTTTTTTTCTCCATATCTAAACAAAGTTTGGATCTCATTTAGTTCAACCTCTCTCCTCTGATTCAGATTCCACAAACCTCTTACTACATGCCTAACTATGTGCTGAGCAATGCATAGCTAACTCTATTATCTAGAGATTTGTCATTTTACAGATGAAGGAACAGGGGCTCCATTAAGCTCAGTGACTTTCTGTTTTCACAGAATCATGAGTGGAAACTCATGCGGTTTCCAAATCCACACGCCGTTCATGAGGCCTCCAGGTAAATAAAATATTTCTCCAGTGGGGCTTGCATCTAGTTTTATCCCTCTGAAATCTTGTTCAAGATGTGTTCCACAGTTGGGGCAGGGGTTATGCTACTACTGATAAACTCAGGCTTGGAATCAAGGCTTACATGCATCTCACAGAAGGACAAATACAACTACTGCCCATTGTAAACCATCCGCTCACAGGGAATCTTCTCCCTGGACTCAAATAACCAAAAATTAATTAATTCCCCTGTTGATCTAATCAAACCCCAAATCTACAATTAACAATATGTCTGGCCTTATTCCTTTATGTGATTTCAATTCTCTAACAGGCATCCTGTTAGCTCAAAGGGTCGGAGTGAGTGCAAGATTAGCAAAGGACAAAGGCCTCGTCCTCCTTTCCCATGGAGGCCAGTAGGCATGTCAGCTTCTACCCTCAGCCAGGCCACCAAGGGCTGCAAAGGGATGTGAAGCCAGAGCTCACACAGGGAGAAGAGCAGGACATTCTACAGCCATCAAGCAAGATTTGATAAGCAATAAATGATGATGCTTAGGCTTATTCCTTCAAAACGTCAAAGTATATGCATTCACAAAACACAAACATTGTGTGGAAACCTACCACAGCACAATGCTCTCTCTACAAGTGCAGAAAAGCACTGTCCCTGACTAGGAATCAGGCCTGTCCTTTTTCTTATGTGTTGATCGCTTCTTCCTTTCCTCACACCTTGTCTTTCACGAACACAGCAGAAATGCTGAATCTTTTCTGTAAAAACTCCCAGACCAGGTGATTTTACTTCTGGTGATTTTTACATGAGATGATGCTACACAAAACACTACACTGATATTCTGAGGGTCAAAACCGTTCCTTTGCTGGGGTGACAATGCACTACCTTCTATCTCCTCTCGATACTGAGGATATCAAAAATCCTACCAGGATAATAACTGTCTTCAGAAATGATAACAGATTTTAATTCCAATTTGCAGACCCCAAACCAAAGTGAGTAAAAAACAGATTAACAGGAGAGACATTTGCAAATTTGCCAAACCACAGCTGGTTTATGGATGGACTGCAGAAATAACAAAAGGATGTCTGAAGTGTTAAAAGGTCAGTGCAGTGAAAGCCGAGTAAGAAACACATTTGGCCCTTACAGTGCAGTGATACTGCATGTGTGAACTCCATTTACCACCCAGGAGACTTAGTGTAAGCTGTGTTCCTTTGATCTATAGAGGAAATGCTTTACACTAAAGAATAGCTGGTCTGTTAGCACTGGCTATGGCATCAATTCAAGGAATCCTCTGTAAGCACTCAATTTCCTCATTGGGGTTATAAACCCACAACAGTACTTGGTGATACTTGTATGTAAGCTTTCTTTGTAATTTCTTTTTGTTTTTGTTTTATTTTGTGGAGCTAGGGAATGAAATCAGGTTTTTGCACTGAACTATATCCTTGGCTCATTTTTTTCTTTCTCTCTTCTTTTCTTTTTCTTTTCTTTCTTTTTTTTTTTTGAGGCAGGGTTCGTGGCAAAAAGTTAGGTGAGGTTGCAAGACATGGCAATGGTTGCCTGTGTGTTGTTTCAAAAGTGGGCTGGGAGACAATTTCTTCTTTGAACAATGTTAGATTCTGCCACATCTAAATTTTGAGTTCAGGAAGCTAGGGGTGTCTCCCCTCTCTCAAATCACGAAGTTTCTTGGCACCAACAAGTCCAAATTTGTTTCAACTAAATATGGATGAACCAGGTATTTTCTTTCAGACTATTAAGCTACTCTTTTATTCTGGGAAATTGGGATTTTACTTTTTTTTTTTTCTTCTTCTCCACACGTAACAGGGAGATGCACTAAAAGACAAAATCCATAGGCGTGTGGGCCTGGCCCACATAGCAGGGATGGGTCATGGCTTCGCCACCATCTAGCTGGATGACCCTGTGAGTCAACTTCTCTCCATTCTTGTTTCCCTCATGTGCTATGTATGAATTAATATTCACCAAGCAAGGTCACTTTTTAAATTAAGAGGCAAGCCCACAGCATAGGCCAGTAATACCAGCAATTTGGGAGACTGAGGTGGGAGGCTCTCAATTTTGAGGCATCTTTGTGACTTAGCAATTTTCTCTCTCAAAATCAAAAGCAAAAATGGGCTGGGCATGTACCTCAGTATGTGAAGACACTGAGCTCGATCCCAGGACAATCAATAATAAATAAATATGTATTTAAGGAAAAAGGAAGAACTCTTCCAAATATGCCTGGCATATGGGAGATGCTCAGCTTTAGCTGAACCTGACGGAAATAACCAACAAGAGAAAGGGAACCACTGCAGAGTTGGTGCTAGTATTAGCCCTCCCAGTTCTGCTACCGGTGTGCGGTGTCAGCTCTAATCTCTGAGAGGGGTGTGAGGGAGAAGGAAAAGAAAAAGACCTAGAGCAGATTCACTGTTGTTTGTTTCCTCCTCCCTTCTTCCCCTTCCTCCCCTTCTTCTTCTTCTTCTTCTTCTTCTTCTTCTTCTTCTTCTTCTTCTTCTTCTTCTCCTCCTCCTCCTCCTCCTCCTCCTCCTCCTCGGGCCAACATGCCAGTAAAAAGAAAATCTTCACCAGGTGACAGGCAACAGAACCTGCCTGGTTTCCCCCACTGCGGCGAGGTGGAGAGGGGGGACTTACGCCCTTTGTCCTGGTGTCACTCCCCCACGGGAGTGGCTTTTCTGGGCTCTGTCCTCTTTCTAGGGGGTTAAAGAGCAAGACCTCGCACTCCTGCTCCTCCGAAATGTCCCGCGCTCGCCAGCGGTTTCTAGATGCAAACAGAAGCCCAGCCTCTCCCCTCCACGCGGGACGGCCTGGGGGAGAGGGACGTCGCCGCCGCCGTCGTGGGCGCGGAGCGCAGCGGCATCGGAAACCGCCTGTGTCCTCCCGCTCCGACGGCCCCGAAGAGCCCCTTCCTATCGCTGCGCCCTGGCGGAGCCTGAGGGGGTCAGGCACCGGGCGCAGTGTCAGAAGCGCGTGGGACGGAAGGGCGCCCCCTCTTCCCGCCCGAGGTGCGTCGCGGCTGAGACCCACCAGGGCCGCGGTCCGGAGCGGTCCCCGGGAGGCCGCGGAAGGGCGGCCCTTGGGAGACCCACTCACACAGCCTCTCTCCAGCCCTCATTTATCGCAGGGAGATGAGGGGAAAGGACCAGAAAGCCGAGACCACTTAGCCCGGGACGCTTCCGAATCTGCTGCCCGGCAACGACCTCCATGGATTGATACTCTGCCCCTCCTCGCAGGGCGACTCTGCCGAAAGTCCGCACGCAGCGCCTCCGGAACCCCGCGCCGCGGCAGGCCGCGCACCTCCCGCCCGCCCGCGCAGCCCTCGGCCTCGCACCCTCCGCCCTGCGGAGGCTTCCCCGTTTCCCCACAGCAGAGTCGGGACAGGGGGTTCAGAAGTTTCCTGCCTCCTCCCGGGAGCCCTCACGTGGATCCCGCGCAAGGTCTCCTCTAAATCTGCGCTTACACGGGATGCTCCCCCCACCCCCAACCCCCGCCAAGTCGGTGCCCCGCGGTCCTCCAGACCAAGAGGAGGGAAATTCTTTCCGGGCTACCTTCACGTCAAACCGGGAAGGGCTCTTCCCACCCCGCCAGCCCCGGGGCGTGCTCACCCCGCTTCCTCCGGGAGGCGCTCACGCCCCCCACCGCACAGAGCCATCAGGTGCGACCTTTTGGGGCGCTTCCAGTGCTCCCGGGCTTTCCAGGTCAGAGGGTCTGGCTGGGCCTGGAAACACCCCGGGTCACCTGGGATCTTTCCAGAGACCGTACCTGTCCCGCGCAGCTCGCAAAGCTCCTCAAACAAAACCCAAGCCCAGCAACTTCGGCGGAGCGCGCGTCTCCGCGTCTGCGTGCGTGCGTGAGAGCGCCGAGCCCGCCAGCAGCGCGCAGCGCGCAGAGTTGGGGCCACAGCAGGGGGCGCGTCTGGGGGGGCGGGGGAAGGCGCCCCCAGCGGAGGGCCGCGCCGCGACTCACCTGGCCGAGGTTCACGAACCCGTACTTGCCGGCGATGCGGTCGGCCTCCGGGAAGCCGCCGGCGATCTTGACGGCCCAGTGGTTGGTGTAGACGCGCGTGCGGCACACGGGGAGCAGGCAGCCCGCGAGCAGCGCCAGCACGCACAGCAGGTCCGGCCGGCGCGGGCCGCCGCCGCGGCCCCCCCAGCCCATGGTCCCGGCGCCTCGCGGCTCCTCCCGCCGCCCTGCGCGGCGCGCGCAACTAACTTCTCGGCCTGGCCGGCCCGGCGCGCGGCCGCGGATCGGTGCAGGCGGCGGGCGGGCGCCGGCTCCTACACCATGCCGGGCCGCGGGGACCCGCGCTCCCGCTCTCCGGCGCCGGCGGTCGGCGAGCGCTCCGGGCTTGGGCGCAGACGCGGCGGAGCGGCCGGCGCCCTCCGCAGCGGGTGTCGCCGCCGGACCAGCCGTGGGACGAGCCGCGGGGCGCCGCACGCCGCGGCCGCGCTCCGGTGCTGGCGGGCTCCCTCCGCGCTCCGTCCGGTCCGAGCGGCGCGCGGGCAGTGAGCGCGGCGGCGGCGGCAGCGCCAGCTCTGCATAAATGACTCCCCGCCCGGCACCCCTCCTTTCCCACGTCCCCTCCTCCTCTGCCTCCTCCGCCCCTCGGCTGCGGCCTCAGTCTGGCGCCACCCAGGTCCTAGCGCCTCCGGCTATCCCGCTGTAACCTCCAGGGTCCCGGGCAGCCCGGGCGAGTCTCCCGGGGGCTGAAAGGAAACCTCTCCTAAGTGGAGGTTTCGCCTTCTCTTGCCTCTGCCCAGCCGGGTTCGGGTTAATTCACGGTCACTTTCCAGCCGACTGAAGAGACTGACACTCGCTGGTGCCAGCTGAGCGCCGCGAACGTTCATTCATCCTTGCTCTAAACGTCCTTAAACGACCAAGCACGGGAGGAGGTCACTTGTGTGTCAACTGCGGAATAAATAATCCGAGATTTTCACTTCGTTAACTCTTCGTGCTTTACAGCAAATGTTTAGTTCGCACCGTGTGCTCGCGAGAGACAGCTGCCACTCGGGACAATCGATCGCGCGACTCAGAGGAGCCAGGCAGCGCGGCCCCAAAGCCGGGTCTTCCTCCCGCTGACTTTCGAAATCCGCAGGAGGAGAGAGGACGGCTCCCGCCACGGACGTGAGGAAACACAGTCCTGTGAGTACTCGGTGTGCACGCGGCTGGACCTGGTGCACCAAGACAGTGACTTTATTCCTTTGTTAGATTGCGTGTGAGGAGGGCGTCTTTTTTCTCCTCCAAGGGAAGTTTCTCAACTTTCCTAAGCGAAACCCTGCATGGTAACTGGAGACGCACCCCCTTTCCACCCTCTCCCTCTCCCATCCCTTCCGTTTTTCCCAAACCTTAGCTGAGTACTTTGTTATCTGAAACATCTGCAACCGTAAATTGCACGAGCACCTTGGAGCATAACATTTTATGACATTTTACACGTTATGGAAAGTTATGATATAGTATGGAATCTTGTGAACAAACTCAAAAATATCTGAATTATCCCCACAGCACTGATGAAGAAGTAGAAAAAAAAAAGTTCAGCCTCCTGGAGTCCTGGGATTGCAGGTGTGCACCATTACCTGCCAAGTGAGGAGCTCTTCTGAACATTAATCAATCCTTGGGGCAGGGTTAGTTTACTCAAATAGCACACACAGCCTTCCTCTGGATGTATGTGTAAAAGGGAAAGCGTTCTTTTTGGGGATGTGACACCTTTCCAGTCATCCATAGAGAGCCCCTCGCCTCGCCAAGGCCCTCAGGTCTTCACCCACACACCAATAGTCTCCATGTGTCATCCAGTCGACTTGCGGTTGTGGCTTTGGCCCAGCTGCTGTGCGCTAGCTGTCATCTGGGGTGAATAGACATTGATGTTCACACGTCTTCAGAAAAAGGTATTCATGTGACATTATAGAAAAGATTTGAAAATATCATTTATTTGTTCAACCATACATATGAATTTACATTCCACGTGTGTGTGTGCATGCGCATGTAAGTGTGCATCTGTGTCTGTGTGGGGATGGAGCCTAGGGCCTTAACACTGAGCTATATCTTTACCCCATTTTTATTTTTGATGTCAAGACAAGCTAAGTTACTAAATTGTCCAAGCTGGGCTCAAATTCAGGATCCTCCTGCCTCAGCCTCCCAGACTGCTGGGATGACAGACCTTCACAGACCTTGATAGACCTAGTTTCTTTGTTCTTATTGTTTATCGCGTCCTCTGCAGTTTTCTGTCAGTTCAATTACAAGTGCATCCCCAAGTGTGATTCCTAAGCTTAAATGACACCAAAGAAGTCCCTCTCCGCTGATGAGTGGGCACACTGTCCTCCTGCTTTGGAACTTACCATAGGGAGCTCTTTGGCTTTTCCACTAGAGACTCTGTAGCCTGGAATAAGGCTTGTGACTGTGGATCAATAGCCCCAGGGAGGACTACCCCACTCCATGACCCAAGACCCTGCTTGCTGTGACTCTGAGGAGCTGCTGGACTGGTCTTGGCTGATGCAAGAGCACCAGTGACATTAGAAAAGAAGTTAAAGATACTTGTCTTGCATGCATACTGCTTGTCCACAGAGAACAGCATGGTGAGAGTTGACCCTTAACTGTCCCTCCCTGATGTGCCACCTGGCAGGAAATCAGGCCGGGTTAAGGTTTACCCTGCCTCATACTTAGCAAGATACTAGTTGATAATGAGGCCCTACTAGCTCGCCTTCTCTCCGCCCAGGTTCTTTACAATACTCAAAGACAGTTCAGCGAAAGCTAACAGCAGAAAGCTAAACAGTGTAGTCCAGGGAGAAGTGAATGTGAGCTCATAAAGAGGCATATCTTAGAACTTGGCAAGCTGTTTATCACTCTGGGAAGAATTTGCCTCAGAAGATGCCCCTTGTCTTCCTGTGTTCTGCGTTCTGCTAGCAGTTATCCTTCAAGTTTTTTTCTAGCCTGAGATTCTGTGAATCAGTGATAAATTCCTTATGGGCAGTTTAGAGCTGAAGAATGAAGAAGATGTCACTGGGCATATCGAGATATGAAGAGATACCAAGTCTATAGAATCCTAAACTGCTTTCTAGTATATCAAATTAGGACAGGTGGAGAGGGTGCACTGAATTTAATAATAATAATAATGGTAGATTTTTGTGATCACCACCATTATGAGTTTATTATATGCCAGGCACTGAGCCAAACACATCTTCAAGCCTTAATCTCATTCATAAAGCGTCAACATTACAGGAGTCCTAGTATTATATATTTTAATTTTTTATTTAGGAAATAAAAATATTGAGGCTGCTGGCCAAGATGGTTCATGCCTCTAATCCCAGGTATTCTGGAGGCTGAGGTAGGAGGATCTCACATTTGGGGCAAACATGGGCATCTTAATGAGACCCAACTTTTCTTTTCTTTTATTGAGACAGGGTCTCACTCTGTAGCCCAGGATGGCGTCAAACTTACAGAAATTCTCCTGCTTCAGGTTCCCAAGTAGTGGGATTACAGGCATGCACCACCATGCCCAGTTTATGTGAGAACCTGCTTTAAAGTGAAATAACAGCTGAAGATATAATTCAGTAGATGAGCTCCCCACGGTTCCAGCCCTAGTACCAAAACAAATACAATATCAAAATCCTGAAGCAGATAGGAAAGTATTTGAGAGGATAGGAACCCTACTAGAGAAAAATAAGTTAACAAATTAACAAAAAAAGAATGGTACAAATGAAGTAAAGGAAGAGTTGCATGGACTGATGACCATAGTGAGCTGTGAACCGAAGAAGAGCATTAATCTGATTTATATAACTGGATTAATAAAACAAATTCAGCCAGGAGAAAGGAAACTTGGCTTAACCTATTAGATTCCTTAGGTGTTTAACCACCACCACTTAAGAATACGAGCCACAATATTAATGAATGTAAGTGAAGAGTTAATCCAGGACTGGGTATTGCATTTATTTCATAATATTTGTATCCTGGAACACGAACACGTAATTAATATCCTACAGATTTTAAGAAGTTTTTGCTGAGCTTTTTAATGTGTTTGCAGTTGACTTAGATTGGAATTGTAAACTTTCTTTTGTAGACATTTAAATTGTCCAATGGCAAATTAGTTTATAAAATGCTTTATAGCTGAAACCAAAGATTGGAGATTGTGGATGTCTCCCTTATTTTTAAAATTTCATTATTATTATCCTGTGGTGCTGGGGAACAAGCCCAGGGGTTTCACATGAAGAGACATCCCCAGCCCATTTTTTTTTTTTAATTTTTGATTATGGGTCTTGCTGTGCTGCAAAGTTGCCGAGGCAGGACTCACAATTACAGTCTTCCCGCCTCAGCTTCCCAGAGTGCTGGGATACAGGCTTCTGCCACCAGGCTCACCTATGATCTCCCTTAGATCTGAAGGAAGTAAGATCAAGTTTCTATCACCTATTACTTTTACCCCTGGTCCCTGGTCTGTGTCCCCTTCAAGATGGGAATGATGTCTCCCCTCAGCACACACCTCAAAGCTTAATTTGGGGATCAAAGAGGTAGGAAAAGGATGGAAGAAATCAAAGAATGAGCTTGAATCATAGAGCTTCAGCCACCAATGAGGCTGAGTCCCAATCCAGTGGCAACGATGATCCCCCAAAACCAAGAATTGCTATTTGGTCAGGGCATCTGGATACAACTACCTCCAAAATATTTCACCAGTTCTTTTAGGTTCTTTTATTCTCCTGATCTCCTCAGAGATTCAGGGTTCAGTAACTGACTCACAACATGATCCTGTTTAGAAAAGCAAAGTTAAATGGACCTTAGGAATTAAAGCATGTTTTGAGTTGGGGAGTGGCTTTAACTTGTTAACGCCAAATGGGACATTGTAAATCAAAATACAACCAAGCTGTCTTACTGGTTTATCTGAAGCAATATAAATTATGTTAAGTTTCTTTCACAAATACCTTAAGTGAAGTCTGTCTCTTACATTTACAGTCAAGACTCATTCAACAACAGGGTCACATTCTTGTGATTGTGTCTTTGGGTAACTTCTACATTTTTGAACATCATAGGATGTACTTATATGAGCCCACATGCATAGGTCAGCTGTTGAGTGTGCCTTTTTGGTGCAATTAAGAGATTCGCATCAAAGAGATATATGAGGCCATTGCCAGGGTGAGGTATACTTTTTATGTAATTTTACATATTTATGTATTTAGTGGGGCTAGGGATTAAACCCAGGACCCTCCCAAACTAGCTATAGCCCTAGCCCATTATTCAGTTTTGATTTTGAGGCAAAGTCTTGCTAAGTCACTAGGCTGTCCAGGATGGGCTGAGACTTCTGACTCTTCTGCCTTGGCTTGTAGAGTGCTGAGATTACAGACTTGTAGCACTAGGCCTGTTTTATAGCAACCATTTTTATTTTTGTTAAAAATTTTCTTTTGAGCCAGGCCCAATGGCATGGGCCTTTATTTTCTATTTACTAGTTTATTTTCTAAAGGTGTGTCATATGCCATTACATCCAGCCTATATGGTTCTGGGAAATTGAACCCAGCACCCCACACAGCCAGGCAAGTGCTCTTAATCACTGAGCTGTGCCTCCAGCCCCTAGTAACCATTTTTTAATAAGTGGAGTGAACGCGATATTAACAATAGTGTATTGTAGCGAAACATAAACAAGCAAAGAGTTTATTGTTAGTGTTGTGCATTTCGTGTCATTGTACGTGTCACACATTTGTGTTTCTCGTAGCGCAGTAGTGTTTCTTACACCAGCATTGCCACAATAATGAGCAGTGCCTGGTACACTAGCCATAGGAATTTTTCAATTCCATTAAAATGTGTGTGCATGCACGAGTGTGTGTATGTGTGTATACATACGTGTGTGTGGAGCTGCAGATTGAGCCCAGGGCCTACACACTAAACTGCGTCCCAGCCCATTTTTGTTTTTGAATTTTGGGTAGATTCTCACTAAATAGCTAAGTTGTCCAGGCTAGGATTGAACTTTTGGTCCTACTGCCTCAGCCTCCCAGAGTGCTGAAATTATAGGCCTGGCTTAGCACTGTTATCAATTTGTGGAATATTGTCTTGTATTCATCTACCTACAAAACCCCATACTTAATCTTAGATTTTAGTAATATATGAACAAAAAGTGGATATCTCTTGTCCCCTTAACCCTTAGATGTGTGGTAAAGGCTGTATCAGTAAGATCTTCCAAGAGGCAAACCTCCCTGAAACAGTGTGCTCAGATGAAAAGTTCAGTTCAAATTTATGGGAATAAGCTTCTCTATCAAGAATGGTAGGAAAATCTAATTTCCAAGAAGTTTATCATATACTTACGAATAATTCATGGTTAAAGCTTCATTTTTCTAAAAATTAGTGAAATGCATTCAGCAGAAAACTTGAAGCATTGAAGGTCCGTCCCTATTTATTTATTGTTGTGGTACTAGGGACAGAGCCTAAGGATTTTATGCTGACCTACATCCCCAGCCCACTTTTTATTTTTGATTCTGAGACCAAGTCTCACTACGTTGCTAAATTGCCCAAGTCTGTGCTTGAATTTGTGATCCTCCTGCCCAAAATGTTGGGAGTGAAGACCTGTGCCACCAAACCTGGCTCTTCAAATTTTCAAAAAGTATAAGATTTTCTTAGTTCTGTGTTTATGAGTTCTTCATGTCCACTCAAAAAAAGTACTGTGTAAAGTAGGAAACAACAACAATAACAACAACAACAACAACAAAAACAGATTCGAATTTGGAGTATGGCAAATGCTACCCTTTTAAAGTTCCCAAGAAATTTATGAACTAATAGTCTAGTAAGTAGCTGAAGACTCCCAAGCGGCTCTATCTTCAATTTTTTCTCAATATGAACAGGACAAGCCTGTTCCATTGATGCACTAACCAACATCGCAATATGAATTGTCTATATAAGTGTTAAATATTAGCTTCACTGGGAGTGAAGATGAGACCAAGTTCAAGCAATGCACTGTGCATGGATAGTCAGGCCTCAAGGAATAGAAATATCTTTCTCTGCTACTGCTGTATATTTATTTAAAAATAATGAGGCCATTGTTTTGAGATCTGGCACCACATTGAAATTGAAAGGTGAGCAAAAATTGAATCCTTCGTGGAAAAAGCAGGCAATATATGCAGTCTCATTTATCATTTCTTGTTTTGCCTCTGTCATACAGTTGTGTATGTGTATCCACACAGATACAAGTTGGCAAGTTCATAGGATATTTGCATGTTGACATTTTGGCAGCCAAATAAAAAATGAAAAGAATTTTGCAGAAAATGTCAGCAATGTAAAACTTAGTGACATTCTATAAAACAAGCCTAAAATCTTAAGGAATGATGGTAGTTAAGACTTCTAGTCTCAGAGGAATTAAATGCTAAGTTTTTTTTTTTTTTGGGGGGGGTGGGAATTAAACTTACAATGTAAAGATTCCTACATAAATGCCTGTGAAGTACTCAAGGCCATGGCTCTAGCTAGATGGAAACAGGGATCCACATGAATCAGATTTTGCATTTACTGCCCTGAATACTTTAGAAAACATTCATTCTGCTGAAATGTGTACTGGGGTGGGGGGGGGGGGGGGGCTCTGAGTTCAGCAGATTGATCTCATGATTTGAGAAATGTGAGTTTCCAGAAGTGGCTCAGTTATGTGTGGAAACTAATGACTCTGAAGCAAATTATCTAATCAATATTCTATTATCCTGTAGTCCTTTTACTTACTCTGGGCCTGGAATGCTGCTGTTTCTCCTGTGTTAGCCATTCCTTCTGTATGCTTAATGATAAACTGCCTGCCAAATGCAATACAGGCAGGAACATGCCTTTTCCTTTCTATAAATTCAAAGTAAAATCCCCCAAAAACATCTGGATCAAAGGGAAAGGGGAAATTGAGGATTCTGTGTATTCCTGGTGAAAGGAAACCCAATCACATGGCCTGGATAATGACTCACAGAAACCTTGATGGCTAGTGATCATAGAGAACACAGCTTTCACGTAGACTTTACAAAGTGCTTTTAGATTATTGTCATATTTATTCCTAACAGTGGCAGATCAAGTAAGTGGAGATGTAGTCATGATGTTCATGCTGTTGCATTCATCAGTGTTGCTTTCTTTTATTTATTTGTTTATTTATTCACAGGGTCTCAATTCGTAGTCCAGACTGTTCCTGAGCTCACTATGTACCCCAGGCTGGCCTCAGACACATGGCAATCCTTCTGCCTCAGCCTCCTGAGGGCTGGGATTACAGGCATAAACCACCATGCCCAGCTAATGTTTATATGGTGCTGGAGAATTGAACCCAGGGCCTTGAGCATGCTAGGCAAACACTTCAACCACTAAGCTATAACCCTAGTCCCTTAATGTCACTTTAGGATAGAAAGTGAGTAGGGAAATGATCTGACCAGCTACACACAGCTAACGAATGACAGTACTTGGACTCAAACTCAGGTTTTCTGAATCCAGTATTTGCAAACAATTCCACAATCCTAGAACTGCAGCAATGTCTCTCCAAAGGTGAGCCTTGAAGATACAGAACTTTGTCTTGAGTTTTGCCAATCACTGTGTAAAATTCTCCTGCTGTAAATTGAGAAGAAGGGACTGAAAATCAAAATTAAGGTCCTTCTCTCAAGCTGGGCCAGGTGGCACAAGCCTGTAATCCTAGCGGTCCTGAAGACTGAGGCAGGAAGACCACAAGTTTGAGCCCAGCCTAAGCAACTCAGCAAGACACTGTCCTCAAATAAACAATAAAAAGATCTGGGGACATAGCTCAGTGTGAAAGCTCTAGGATCATCCCCTACTACTGCAAAAAAGGAAAAGAAAAAGTCTTGCCATCAAGTGGCGGTTACTTCTCACCACTTCCCCTTAGAATCCAATAACCTCTCAGCTCTATCCCCAGATGAATGTTCAAATCAACCATGACGTTTCTCCGCCCAAAGTAAATGTGGGGTTCCTGGTGTCTAAGACGCATTTGTCCTAGACTGGTGGATTGGAGAGGTTTTCTTTTTATTTGCTAATTACCCAAGTCCTTCGAGCTGCAGATGATTGCAATGTGGTCATTGTGATGAAATTCCCCTATTTTCAAGAGGAACAATTGGCGAGGTCTATTGGAATTCATTATAATGGAGACTTCTTGTAAAGGATCCTCTTCCAATCTCCTGGAAAATGTTTATTTTATCAGTGCTTTCTCTTATCAGAGCTGCTGTCCAATGACCACAAAAGGTGCATTTTAAGCATTGATGCCTCCACATTGCACGCATGTAGACTTGCACACCCATGACACACATATTAGGAGAGCTTTGATAAATGATAGAAAAGGGTTTGTGCGAGAGTAAACTGATGAGCTGGACCTGGTGGCACATGCCTACAATCCCAGCACTCTGGGAGGCTGAGGCAAGAGCATCTAGTTTGAGCCCAGTCTGCTGAGTGGCTTAGCAGCTTAGTGAGACCCTGTCTCAAAATCAAAAATCAAAAATGGACTGGGGGGGGGGGGGTGGTTTGTAGGCCAATGTGAGGGCCCGGGCTCGGCTCCTACTACCACCAAAATCAATCAATAGGCATCGCCAGCTGACAGGTAGTCGACAGTTTGCCAGAGATGAGACAGGCTTATCTGGATCTCCTTCTTCCCTTGTGGTGAGCTTGAGTTCTTCACTCTGTGTCATTTCCATTGTTCTTCCAAATAGCCCCTTCTTCAAGTTTCCTTCCACTTATCTGTCCCTCACATATTCTTCCTTTCTTCCTTCCTTTCTTTCTTTCTTTCATCCATTCATTCTTTCTTCTTCCTTCCTTTGTTTCTTTCTCCTTTTTTGAAGCAGGGTCTCACTGTATAGTCCAGGCTGGATCTGAACTCACTATGGAGCCCAGGAGGCTGGCCTCAAACTCACAGCATGCCCCTGCCTCGGCCTCCAGGGTGCTGGGATTACAGGCATGCACCACCATGCCCAGCTTTCACATATTCTTTCACCACTCTGATCTGCACTGGGGAAAAGAGAAGTATGTGGAACAGTTTGAAAAGAGAAGAAACCCAGTGGTATTTCCACCACTGAAGCACAACTATGTTTGTCCTTATGTGTGCTTGTCTAGAGCTGGTCTGAAAGCAAACATACGTTTATTAAGTTCTAAGCCTATCACATACGCATACCTTAGACCGCTTCTGTTTTCACATACATACTGTAAACATGTCTTCGAGATCTTTGGGATTACTGTTTCAGTAACCACACTTCATTGAATTGATGTACCATAATCTATTAAATTCTCTGATAAGACACTGAAATTGCTTCTAATTTTTTAATTGTTGTAAAGAGAACATCTTTATGAATAAAGCCTAAGTGTGTTTGTGTGTTTTAGCTATTTGCCTATGACGAACTCAGAATCTTGAAGAATTTCATTTTCCAAAAAATGAAGAATGGCTTGAGCCTCAAATTTTAAAGAGACCAGGCAAACAACATAAACAAGCAGCCCAGTAGGTGTGGAAATTTATCTCAATCCTAAAAGCATTCCACAGATCTACTGCTCTGACTACTAATCTTGCTCTCAACTGGCTGTCTGTGAGTCACTCAGCCAACAGTGGCTGGTCGGATGCTAAGATCAAGGACAAATACATGCTGGGTGTGGCAGCACCCCTGCCCTCTCAGAATCAGGAAGACCTCAAGGTCAAAGACAACCTAGGTTGCATATTGAGTTCAAGGCTCTGTCTCCCAAAAAGAAAACCAAAAAGGACTAATAGAGAATTCACTTTTTCAAAAAACCTTTAAGCAATTTGGTGAATGCCTTCAGTTGCTGTGCTATCATTTAATTGGTCTATTTTATTTTTATGGTACTGAGGATAGAACCCAGGACCTTCACAATAAGCTACATCCCCAGACCATCTTTATTTTTTCATTTGAGACGCAATGTGGCTAAGCCACTAACTTGCCCAGACTGGGCTTGACCTTGCCATTCTCTGGCCTCAGCTTCTCAGTGCTGAGATTACAAGACTGAGCCACCAGGCACAGCTAATTATCATTTTCTTCTCTCTCTCTCTCTCTCTCTCTCTCTCTCTCTCTCTCTCTCTCTCTCTCTCTCGCGCGCGCGCGCGCAGTGCTGCGATTGAGTCCAGGGCCTTCACATTGAGCTACACTCCCAGCCCATTTTTAATTTTTATTCTGAGATAGGGTTTCACTCAGTTGTTATGTTGTTCAGGCTGGGCTCAAAGTTGTAATCCTTCACCTTACCCTCCCAGAATGCTGTGATTCAAGGCTTGTGCTACCAGGCCTGGCCTTTAGATAAATTTTAAAGGATTAGCTAGGGGTCAGTTTTCTTGAAAACAGCACATGCTTCTAATATCTGACATACTTCTCAGTGTCTTTACTATAGATCTTGAGACTTTAGAAGTTTTCTTTTCCTCTTTTATTTTTAAAATATCATTAAACAAAGTTATCTAACTCTCTGGGCTGCAAAGTATCAAGTAATCCTTCTTCAACCAATGAGAATCTTTAAGACTCTGTGTCTTTCCTTCAGCTTTAAAGTCAAATCTGAGCAGTGTGAGGCATGGGCTGCTGATTAGATTACAGACAAGTGCAAAGAGAAAGGGAGAATGCTGTGCTCTGTGAGATGTTCAAAATCCACTCAAAGTTATCTTCTAGTCTTCAGTACATGAAGAAAACTGGCCTTGGGCAAAAAAATGGAATACCAGGAGCCTTCCCTGTAAAGATTTTTGTCTGTGTGCTACTTTGCCAAGGGAGACTCCAGAATGGAGCTTTGGGCTTCTGTAGTCACTGAAGAGCAGGAGCAAGTTTCCAATAAATTCATTTTGAACAAAGGCTTTATAAAGTAATTTAAAATTTACTTGAAACACTGTGATCTAATCAATAATACCAGAGGCCTTACTCAAATGAAACAACAAAGATCACTAATTTCTCTTCTAACCGAAGATGGCCCTTTCCCCACCCCTCCAGTTCTCCTTCCAGTAAGGTGTATGTTCAAAGGGTGTGAGATAGTTTTTTCTCAAACTGTTTCTTTCCATCCTTTTACTCTCCCTCCTTTTCTACTGGAAGTCTTCAGTCTTTCTTGCTTGAGACTTTTATTATTTAATTTCTTCACTGCATTATTTAAAGAAAGGAAGCTGCAGTGTGTAGTAGCAAGTACAAGCCTATGCCATTGAAGAAATCCATGTCCTAGTACAGCCCTGCAACACATAATTTAGTACAGAATATTTTGCCATCTCTAATCCTCTTTGATGTTATTGCAGCCTCCTGTAAGTAAGGACTGCGTGACCATTTTGTTTCAGGATGTCAGACATCAGTGCAGAGAAGACCTTTAGGAGCTTGGAGTCAGGTGGTATGGGTGAATCATATCATCTGTGGTGAAAGGCATTTAAAATGGGTTAAAAGGAAGACCAGATGAGAAATGCTTATCTCAGCATTTAAATTTAGAATTCTCTTTGAATCTTTCTTCTGGCATAAAAATAAGGGGATCAGTGACAGCATCGGAGCACAAGTACAAATTGTAAAAATGCATAATTCTCTTCCCTCATGACATGTTCTTTACCAAAAATTTCAATTACTTTAAGGGTAGAGATCTATGTGCTTAAAAATAAACTTTCCATGTTGAACCAGTATAAGTTTATTGTAGAAAACAGTAATATAAAGAGAAGATTGCATTGTTTTTGGCTTGCTTTGCATTCAGAACTGAAACTAGAGCCTGTACCCTGACTATGTCCCACATCCTTCCCTTATTTATTTATTCTTACATATTGACACAGGGTCTTCTTAAATCGGTAAATTACCTAGTCTGGACTTGAGTTTGTGATTCTCCTGCCTCGTCCTCCCATAATGGTGGGATTAGAGGTATGGCCACACCTAACTAATAGAGGTTTTTTTATAACTTTCCCAGTCTGGACCTAGTGGACTATCTATGTTCAAATTCCAAATGTACTGCGTGTTATCTTTGTTATCTTGGCTAAATGCCTTACATTTTTTCCTCTATATACGTTTACCTATGAAATGGGTATGGCCGTAAGACCTATTATGAAGATTAAATAAAGTAATTAAGAGCTTTAAGATGTTACTTTATGTAGAGATTTTATAGCAAAATAATCTATAGATGTTATTTTTATTAATATTTTTGTTTATAGAATATTATATACCCAAATACCTCTAAATGTCATTAGGTGTGAAAAGTATTATTTCATTTTTTTTCTGTAAAAATTTTAAAGCCTCTTACAAGTTGAATCATGTGTTTAAAAAGAACAAACTACTAGGTCTGGTGGCACAGGCCTACGAACCCTGCACTCTGGGAGGACCACAAATTTGAGTCTAGCCAGGGCATCTTAGCCACACGGTGAGACTGTCTCAAAATTGAAATAAAAAATGGTTTGGGATATAGCTCAGTACAAATGTCCTTGATTCAGCTCTCAGTACTGTCAAAAAAAAAAACAAACAAACTCCAAACAACAACAACAACAACAACAAACCCAAAGCAAAACAAATACAGGACAACAACCAAAAAGAACCCAACTTAACTTGCAGAGAATCTATTGAAGTGATTTTGTGTGTTCGTTTGTATCGTTGTATCTATCTTTTTATATTCCACACAAATACTCCAGTAGGCTCATTGGATAACGGAGGCAAAGATGAGGACGTTAGCTTCCCATCTGTGGACAGGCCTTCCCAGGTACTTGGGTGCACATATACCTTCTGCCCTGTGGCCTAACTGAGGAGTTTCCTCTGTGGGCTGTGGATGCAAGACAGAAGACTTGCTGCCAGCTATTGAAGAGATGACAGGCGAGTAGAACTGTTTTCTCCTGTCACTTGATTCATTTGGGAAGTTCTTCCTGGGGCCAAACATCTGACTGATGCTAGATACCCTAGGGGAAAGCTGATTGGATGATTTCAGTAGGTGGGCACAAGGACATCTGACATGGGCTGCAGGTAGGGGCTGCGTAGGGCTCTCCCTCTGCGTGGACCTTCCTCCACAACACGGGGTGTTGGACCTTGAAATTAGCTCTAGTATCTGCTCTGGAAAAAAAGTGATTTCTAAAAACTGTGCCCTCCTTGCCCTCAGGAGACGCAAGCTGTACCATTGCTGACTTTATGCGTTTCTCTTATCATTGTGTGTATGTGCTTGCACACATGTGAGGTTAATATTCCTGAAGACAAATACCATGTCTGTTTTTATTTTTTGCCTTAAGCACCAAATGTGTATCAGATGTGTTAGGTGACTGAAGTTGCCTGCTGAATGAATAATTTGGTAGGCTTCCATCTCTAGTGTAGACAGATCATATCACTTCAATTCCAGGAGATGTGCTGGTAAATTAGTAATATTGCCAGGAATGCCCTCTCTGAAATGTTCATGAGTGAAATGATGCTTCTATGATTTGTTTCAAAGTAACCCATGTTTTTTTTAGGGTGGTTAGGAGGTGGCAGAAATGCTGGATGTCTACAAGAAATTAAATGGCCACACCCTGATAATTATTGAAGTTAGGTATTGAATAAGGAGGAATTACATTTACTATTATGTCCAATAGGAAGTGAAATAACTATCATCTATTTCTGTATATTTGAAAATTTTCTTAATATAAAGCAAACACATGTAATGACAAGACACCAAATCAAAAAGCAAATTCTAAGAAATCTGACTTAATAATTTAGTGTCTCAGGGAAAGGTGTGTGTTGATGGAATTTTTATTGTGACAGTACAGGATGGTTAGATCGGGGGACACAGAATTTGAATGAAACTCATGCACACTTTGTTCTGCTATGAGGGCTTGCTGCACTGTACTCCAGCCAGAACTGAGGGGACTACAAGAGCTAGGTGAATAAAAGTCTCTTTACACAAGGGCCCAAAGGCAGACGTTGAACCATAAATAAGAAGAAAGACAAGCAAACTGTGGGCTTCAGCAGGAAGAAAAAACAAACTATAAGTTTCAGATGTTTAAAATCTATCCAGTAAAACTCATCCAGAATGCCCTAGGCGGTGGCAGCCTGTCAGAGGTGGTGGTCTGCATGTGCTCACTGGCTGTTGCATAGCCCTCCATACCCTGGACATCTCTAAGTAATCCCTTTGCACAGTGGTGACTGTAATTCCCAAGTCACTAAGATCTTGTCATGTGTCAGCCAAACAGAATCCTGAGAGACTACATCTGCACGGTAAGGGACATTATTACTCTTTAGTTTTAAGATTAACTGGCCAAGCCTAGAGGTCTCAACCTTTTATGTGACTACACATAAAAATCAATTCCATCAGGGAATAGAAATGGGGTAGAGGCATACGTGTATTTATTTGTTTATTTTCAGAAAAGAAGATCCAACCCAGGCCCTTTGCACTGAGCTATCTCTCTATCCCATTTTTCGTTTTGATTTTTAAGACAGGGTCTCATTAAGTTGCTAAATTGCCCAGGTGGTGGTCAACCTTGAGGTCTCTCTGCCTCAGCCTCCCAGAGTGCTTGAATTGTAGGCCTGGGACATGAGGTCCAGCTAAGGCGTTTTAAAATGCTGTCAGACAACAGTTTCAAACATGAGGAGATATCATTAGTTTTGCTCTCCCTTCCTTCCTTCCTTCCTTCCTTCCTTCCTTCCTTCCTTCTTTCCTTCCTTCCTTCCTTCCTTCTTTCCTTCCTTCCTTTCTTTCTCTTTCTCTTTCTTTCTTTCTTTCTTTCTTTCTTTCTTTCTTTCTTTCTTTCTTTTTCTTTCTTTCTTATTGTTTTCATTTTTGAAATGGGGGTTGAACCCAGGCCTTCAAACTGAGCCACATTCCCAGCCCTTCTTAGAGTTTATTTAATATCTACATAATACCGGACAATGAATCTATCAGATTGTGTATTTTAGTGGAATATGAAAAAACAGATAAATGATAGCACACAAAATCAATTAAATAGATTCTATGCATGTTAATTTTTTCAATACTGAAAATTGAACAGAGGGCCTTTGCACTGAGCTATATCTCAGCTTATTTTTATTTTTATTTTGAGGCAGAATCTCTAAGTTGCTAAGTTGATCTTCCTGCCTCAGCCTTGTATACTGGTGAGGCTATAGGCCTGTGTTACTAGGCACTGATTGGTATCATTAATATTGAGAAAAGAAGACACTGCACAGTAGGCCACTGTAGTGGATGTTGTGGTTGCCCAGATAATCCTTTCCATCCTTTTTGGATCAAGTTCCCCATTCTCTCTTCCCTTATCATGACTGTTGGATGCTATAGGCTCCTTTCACACCTGAATTCTTTTGGGGAATTGCTACAGTCCAAGGAAGCTGCTTCATTCAAGCTCGCGATGCTGGCTCCAGGGTGGTCCGCATCCAGTGCTACATGAGTCAAAAATGCTTTGCCCCCCCTTGCCTCCATGTGGGTCATCTCTGAAGGGCTATCTCCGTCTCAGAGTTCTTCGAAGGACCAGCTGAGCCTCAGGTACCTCAGGTACCATTGCTCTTGGTGAATCTGCATCTGCATTTGTCAGGTGGAGATATCACATCTCAGCATTTGCTTTGCTAGGAAGCATTATTTACACCATCAGCCCAGAACGAGAGAAGAGCTGCTTTTACGAAAATATCATCTTTTCTACTGGCTATAATAGATGCAAAACTTGAATTGAGAACCCATAACTGATTAAGGCTTCCAAAATATTGTAAGTACAAGAAAAATCCTGCAAGTCAGTTGAAGTAAAATAAACATGGAAAGACACAATGGTGCATACCTGTATTCCCAGCTACTTGAGAGGTTGAAGCAGAAGAATCACAGGGTTAAAAACAACCAGGGGAACTTGGCATGACTCTATCTCCAGCTCAAATGATATAAAGAGCTGGGCATGCAGCTCAGTGGTAGAGCACCCACCCTGGGTCTGACCCTCAGTGCTACAAAAAAAAGGTAAATACCTACAAATGTTATTTTTCTCAGATGTTACAGGAGCATTGTGGGACATCTGTGTATTATTTGGATTGTTTGACTTCTTTTCTCCCAATGGGTATCCCTCTGGCTCCATGACTTCCTTTGTTCTTTTTCCAGTCCCTTCACTTCCTGAATTTTCTTTGCCTGGTGGTCAAGGCAGACAAAGACTGAGGGAGGCCTCTCTAGGAAGGCTGGTCGGGCGCAGGTCTTTAGGTTCCTGGCAGCCTAAAGACTGAGCCACAGCGGATGACAGAGGGTGAGTGTGTAGATCTGCTGGACTTTGACCTTATGATAAGCAGGTAATTCTCACTTGTTGGTTTGAGTTTATGTACTGTACATTTACAGGTAAGATGCAGGGACAGGGGAGAGGTGTGTTTGGGAATCCATGAATTAACATCTTTTAGCCTAATCAGCGGTGACTATATAAAGTGAGCACAATTTACTTGGCAATGTGGTTTGAGCTGGCGTGTTCCACAAAAGTCTCATGTATTTGGGTGTATGGATTGTCTGTAGTATCATATGGTGTTGGAAGCTGGGGGCCTGGTTTGAGGGAGTGGATAATGGGTGTGTAGTGGAGAACAGATGTGTGGCAGATTGGATTATAGTCATGAAGACTGAATTACAGGTATGTGGTAGGGGCTTATCGCACCTTTTATACCTGGAAGAGGCAGAACACTGAGGCTGGACTCACATGGGGTGGATCACAAGGGTGAGGCTTGAAAAAAAAAATACATTCATGCTACTTCCTTTCTTCCTGGACTTGACTTGATTGGACCTGACTTGACTTGGCTTCCTATTTCCAATACTGAAAAGAACTGCCTCCACCTCTGCCCCTGCCATGTCCTTCCACTGCTGCTGGTTGCCTGCCCATGAATGGACCATGACCTTCTGAAACAGTGAGCAAAAATAAACATTTCCTACCCTAATTTGTGAATGTTGGGAATTTAGTCACAGTGACAAAAAGTAACTAAGGTAGAAATAGGTACCTGAAGTGAGGTTTTGATGTGACTTTACCTGACTGTGTGGTTTGGAAGCCTTTGGCACTGGTTTGCGAGAGGAGTTTGGAAAAGTTTGAGGATACTGGCTACAGAAGCCTTGGAGTACTCTCAGCCAAGCTTGATGGGAGATTCTGGTAGGAGCTCAGAAGATCTGAATGCTGATAGAAGAGTGGATCAGAAAGGCCAGCTGAAAATATTTTAGATGGAAAGGAAGACTTTATTGGCAATCGGTCTAAAGTCTACCCATGCTACTCTGTGGTAGAAAGTTTGTCTGCATTTTGCCCTTGTCCAGAAACTTCGTCTGAAACTGAGATTAAGGGTGATGGACTACTTAATCTGGTGGAGGAAATCTCAAGCTGTCCCTTGGGTACTCAGGCTGTCCCTGGGGTACTGTTTGAAGCTTTTAGCTAAGTGTATGGCAGAGATAGGAGAAAACAGCAGAGAGAAAACAGGTGTAAAAAGCTTGCAGTCTGCAGTAAAAAGATGCACAGTTGGTACTGAAATTAACCCTAAAAAGAAGCCAAGTACTTGGAATTAGGGCTAAAGAAAAGAAGCCTTGAGTGTGTCTCAGGAAGCAGCAAGATCCTACCTTTTACTAGTTAAATGGTGTAAAGACCAAAGATCTTGTTCTGAGATTTTGGCAACTCTTGGAGAAGGACTACATGCATTTTGCGTGGGAAGATGAACATGAGTCTTTTGGAGGCTAGTGGTGGAATGTTGTGGTTTGGATCTGGAATGTTCCCCAAAAGTCTCAGGTATTTGGGTGGTACAGATTGTCTATAGAATTGTGTGCTGTTGGGAGATGAGGACCTGGTTTGAAGGAGTGGATTATGGGTTTGTGGTGAAGGACGGTTGTGTAGCAGATTGGGCTACAGCCGTGTGGATTTGATTACAGGTCTGTGACAGGGGCTTAAACCTGGAAGGCATGGTTAGGCTGGGGTGGCTTTCTTCCCAAGTTTATAAAAATCTAAAGAGTTTATCATTTTATTTTCCTTAATGAATAAATGTCTCAGTACTTGGACTTGCTGGTAAGTGAATTAATTAATTCTGGACCCTTGCCAGTTCATGTGTGATTTATGTCTCAGAAGCGTTAATATCACCTGACAGCTTATGGGAAGTGCCCTAACTCTGATAAACCTGAGCTCCTAAGTCAGAGCACATTCCCCCGCTGCACTCCATCTTCCTTGGCCAAGGTCTTGCTGTGTTGTCTAGGCTGGTCCCCCACTCCAGGGCTCAGGTAATCAAGTGATTTTGCTGTAGACTGGGATTATAGGTGTTCAGCACTTCACCTACCTAGAGCACAATTTTATTTTTCTCTTGTGGTACTGGGAATTGAACCCATAGGTGCTCTACAATGGGTTATAGAACTAGCCCTTTTTATTTTTTTTGAGAAAAAGACTTGCTGAGTTTCCCCAACTCAGTAGAATTTGCAAACTTCCTGCTTCAGCCTCCTGAATTGCTGGGATTACCAGCATGCCCCACTACACTGGACTAGGGGCACTTTAACAAGATTGTTTTGCGCTTGAGAAGACCTTCAAGTGACATTGATGTTACTGCTTCATAGAACACATTTCAAGTAATATTTTTAGCGGTGACAACCCTTTACCCTTAGGAAACTGGGGTGTGCTTGTATGCTTCTACATCTACCAGTGTGGTGTTTACATCATCACATCAAGGCAGACGAGGGCGAATCAGACAGGGAGCAGCATCCTAGAGATGATGAGTGGTGGCTGTTCCCCCGAAGACGATGACAGCCTTTGTCTTGCAGGAGGAGCTGCCATCAGATATCACCATGTATAGAAAGTTCATGAACAGGAATCTTCCACACAGAGGAGGTTGAACAGAGAACAGCATCTCCCAGCTCTGTTCTCAGGCAACAGAAAAAGGAGTCTTTGAGATTGAATCACACTTTCAATATGAGGGTGCTCTTTAGACTTCTAGTACATGGAGACATCGCCTTTGGTGGGGTGATAGAAGACCTGGACACTGGGTCTGGCTCAGATACAAGCCAGATTAAAGCACAGATAGGTTTCACATCCTATCTGAGTTTCATTACCCCATCTGTAAAAGGAAGAAGTTTCTGAGATTTATTCCGGCGCTTAAAGCCCTGGATACCCTAGAACTGGCTGCAAAGGATTCTCTTACCACAAGAGGGAGTTCTTTTTCTGAAATCCTGGAAATACTATCCAGTCTCAATAAAAGGATTTAAGCACACAATAACATTTGAGCATCTAGAACTAAGCAGTCTCTCATAAACAGAAACAATTAAAACAAATTAAAAGGCTCATTTTAAGAAAACTTAGATTACCTTATGACTAATTCCTCGCTAAAACAAAACAAAAGGGGGGGGGGGGCTGTTGAGAAAATTGAGACAACTGATAACGAAAGCAGACTATGAACACAGTAAAGGAAGGATCTAACCAAGAGCCTGATGCCTGCTCAGAGCTTGTTCCTTTCACAAGCTAGCAAGTTCTGGGAATGTCCTGGCTTTATGGCAACCTTCTATGCTTTGGAGAGTAAATGTACAACTCTAGGTAGATCTAAAGTGGTGACAATAATTCTGGCAGAAAACCAGATGAGGATAGCCACTGTTTATAGGGTTTCAAACATCCTTGTGAAGAAATGAATCATCTCAAAGATTCAAAAAGTATTACATACTATCTTTCAAAAAGTATTCTCGGGCTGTAGGAATAGCTCAGTGATTAAGGCACCTGCCTAGCAAATGCTAAGTACCTGAGTTCAATTTCCCAGCACCACATAACCTGGGCAGGGTAGCACACACCTGTAATCCCAGTATTTGGGGGGGGGGGCTGAGGTAGGAGGATTGCTATGAGTTCGAGGCCAGCCTGAGCTACATAATGAATTCAGAACCAGCCTGAACTACTGAGTGAGACCCTGTCTCAGACACACACACACACACACACACACACACACACACACACACACACACACATTCTCAGATGCCTTTTGTTTGGCTTTGTATGAGTTCAACACAGAGTCAAGGAAATGTGCTTTTTTTCCATTACCCAGTCCCCAAGAAAATGTAAGTAATCCTGCCTTTTTCTTTCTTCTGTTCCCTAGTTTTCCACATTAAGGGAGTTTTCTGGGCTGAAGGCGGGTGTGATGCCTCCAGTAGGCATCTGATAGAAAATGGGCTATGAAATGTGGGCATGGGGAGGAGGAAGGACAGGCTGACTTTTGGTAGGCAACACAGTGGTGGGTTTCAATTGGTATCTCCCCTTCCTGTCCTGGCCTGGAGACTGTGCCTCAGAGAAGAGCATCACTTAAGAACTGAAGACATTTTCAAGGTCAGCCAGTCCAATGCATCCCAGAAAATAGAGTTTTCCTTTCATAAGACATAATTTTAGCTTCTGCATGGACAACACTGATTTGCAAAGGGAGAAAAGCATTCTTCTTATAACGTCTAAACTCTTTTAATGGCCTCAAGAAAGATGCTTTGTTTTTACCTTATAATGTTTCTATAACTTCTATAACAGTTGTTATTCTTTCCTTTTCTTTCTCCTCTCTTCTTCTCTTGCCCTGTGCTTTTCTTTTCTTTGTTGTAGTACTGGGGATAGAGCCCAGTGCCTTGACACTGAGCTACATCCCCAACCCATTTTTACTTTCAGTTTTGAGATAGGATGACGCTAAGATGCCCAAGCTGGGCTGAATTTTGTGAACCTTTTGCTTCAGCCTCCAAGAGTGCTGAGATTGTAGGCCTGTACCACCATGGCCAGCCAATTTATCTTTTTAAACAAAGAGACTAGTTCTCAACAATTCAACATTTTCCTCAGTTTTCTACTATCTAACTAGAACGTAATAGTGTTGCTTGATGTGTTGCATTGATTTTTATGTGCTACTTATGGGAATAATATTGATTTTTCCATCCATCATGATATTAAATTTGCCTTCTAAGTAAAACCTGAATCGACAAAGAAAAATACTGTGTAAGTAGCAGTACAGTTGTTGCACAGGTAAGTTAAAACTTGTGCAGATGGTACCAGCAACCAGTGACCCAATGGCAAGCATTTAGCTCCGTGTTAGTTCCCACACATGTGTATTGAGTTTCGAGATGGAGTCGACCACTAATAAACTCCTTTAGTCAGGCTGACACAGAAAAACAAATGTGCCTAATTTTCTTTCGACTAGTCAAGTTTTGATTTCATTACATGTATTAAATAACTCATATTGCTCCTGGGAGACAAAGAGGAGAAGGGGGAAATTCCTTTTTTGGCAAATAATACCATTCTATGCAAAACCTTGTTGCAGCCCACAAGCAGCAATCCCATAGCCTCCAATGCCATCTCAGAGAAGGTTCTCTATTTCCATACCCCTGTAGCTCAGAGTTAATAGTACATGGTTTACCTAATTACAACAAATTCTTTCCAATAATAATCCTTAAAATTAGTGCTTTCTCTGGCCCTGGGCCAGTCACTTAATATAGCAAAGGCCTAAGTGGTATTTCCGCTGGGCAAGAAATCCTTTTCCTCTTACCTTGGACATTTCTTAACTTTATTTCTATGCTCGGTATCCATCAGTGCAATCGTATTCCTTGAGCTCTGTGTGCTCTTTGAGGGCAGGGGTGTCATCTGCTCAGTTCACTGTCATGCCTCCAATGCTTGGCCCAGTGCCTATTCCTCAGTAATCATTTGCCTATTAATTGACGTAGTAATCGGCTGCACTAGTGGGAACAAGTCTTGATTTGGGGAAGTGCTTGTTTATGTAAAGCCAACTGGAACATCTGTTCTGTGAAGGTGCCCATCACAGAAGCAGCTTTCATCGTAAAGGGGGAGACAAAGAATGAACCAATAATGGAGGTTACACTCAGCTTGAGGAATCGTGGATTCCAAGGAGGACCAGAAGTCATTTGCTCTGTGTTAAACAGTGAGCCACACCAAGTGGAAACATGCCTCTAAATTGTCCAAAGTCTTCATCGAATGGACTGTTCCAGAGCTCATTGTATCATGCCAACAGCTAAGTTTTCTTCTTGGGAAATAACACAGGGGCTTTAAAGCCTTCTGTAGTTATGATGATTTTTTATTTTGTTTAGCTTAACACATATTTGGATTTTATATTGGCAACACAACCAGCCCATTTTAGCTCAGTGGAAAATATATCATCAACAGGACACCTCAGGGCAATGGATAGATTGATTGCTTAGAAATGATTGGTGCCTTGAGTTTCACCTGTAACCACTGCATTTCATCTTCCTAAGAGAAACATACACAGTGAAGAGCACTGGGAATGGAATGTGTACTCCCTGCCCTTAAGAGTATAATTGCTGAGCCCAGTGGCATAGGTCAATCCCTGCACTTTGGGAGGCTGAGGCAGGAGAATCTCATGTTTGAGCCCATTCTGGGCAACTTATGGAGACCCTGTCTCAACTGTGTGAAGGTATAATATGTAATCATAGCCAAGAGGGAAGAAAGACTAAGCCATTAACTCCAACTCCTATGTGTCAGAGATACCATGAGAGAAGAAAGAGTACTTGCTAGTGGGGTGTGTAGGAGGGACAGTGTACACTGAGGCCCAAGGAGTCAAGAGAAGTTAATAGCATAACAACTCTGCAGGACCCACGCCTCTGAAGGTTAGTGAAATGTCCCAGGGTGAGGGACATCTTACTAACCTGCCTGCTGTATAACATATCTCACCATTTTTCCACGCCGAGGGATGACTTACACTTTGCAATACATTGTTGCTCTGTATGTACTGCCCCAAAATATCAGTACAGCCAAAGCAGACCCAGGAGTGAAGAACACCAGCCCATAACCATAGCAACTGCATAACCATAGACTCTGCAGTTCCGTGATAGATATCAGTAGTTCTACCTGTTAGTCTAATAACCCATTTGTAAACCAAGAGGGAACTTTTGGTCAAGGTCCTTGAGGTAATCCTTTGACCAGATGTCTAAGTGGTGAAATGAACCTATGCAAACATCTCAGCTTTCTGGACAGCATGGAAACTAACGTTGATGGTGGTGGCTTGCACTGTGCAAGCACTGGTTAGTTTTTAAGAGTGTGCATATTTTAAAAATCTGGTTCATGTCAGACGATGTGGTCATTATCATGATATATCAACTTGAATGAATTAGGAAACGGCTGCAGACTAATACAGCACAGTTCTATTCTAGGTGTGTCTGTGGACAATTGACCTGTAGGCCGGCATCTTGAAGGGAGAGCAACACCAGACCATCCAGTGGGCTTGGAGCTTCTCCAAATCTAAAAAAGAGAGAAGAGGGAAGTGTGTCTGTTTCCAAAGTGTCCCAGTCTTTACCATCACCTTTGGATATGCATCTCTAACTTCTTCAACCTTCCAGTGCAGACTTGCACCACCCGTCCTACAGTGAGCTTCCTTACGGGCCTGGA
Organism: Ctenodactylus gundi; assembly: GCA_004027205.1. Classification (NCBI taxonomy): domain Eukaryota; kingdom Metazoa; phylum Chordata; class Mammalia; order Rodentia; family Ctenodactylidae; genus Ctenodactylus; species Ctenodactylus gundi. Next base: position 3,586 of record PVKB01006075.1, on the reverse strand, counting down.
ACCTTGGGCTTGTGCTGCATTTTCAATCCCACTCATTCTGAGACTTCCTTTCTGTTTGGGTGGGCAGCTACTAAATGTGGTGGTCCTTCAGTGTGCAGATGAGCCTTGTGGCCTCTTCTGCCTCTGACCCTGCCAGTAGTTATTGTGGACTCTTGTGTCTTGGATCCTGGAAGCCTACCTAATTAAACTCTATGTAATCATACAGGTATTTTCTATTGATTCCATTTCTCCAAAGAAGTGGGTTGTCTCCTGTAGTTTGTTTTAAAATAAAAAACCAAAAATCTTACCAACGTGCCTGGTGGGCAGGCAGAGGTGAAAAGTCAGTGACAATGACTAACTTACTTTTGGATTTTTTTCTAAGAGACTCTCATAAGATGCTATCCGTGCCTTTAAAAAAGCAGAACAACTGATTTTAATGTTAAAAGCATGCTGATATTTGGATAATTTATATGTTATAAGATGTTATCATTTTGTTGAAATATATTTTAAAATATTTTCATATAGAAATTGTTTAGGACTTGCAAGAAATTGTAAAAATATCATGGTTTCTTACATACCATTCATCCAGCTTCCTACAATGATGACATGAGCACAGCCATGATACATGGCTAAAATCAGTTTTTATAAGATTCTAGTAGGTTAATTTTCCAAAATAGAAATGTTTTATTTATGGTGCCCTTACTTTCTCTGTTTTTGGTTATGGTTTTTGCAGTGTTGGGAATTGAACCCAGGGCCTTGTGCATGCTAAGCATGTGCCTTACTAACTGAGAGTTATCTCCCCATCCTCCATCTGCTCTTTCTTTAAATTTTTTGGCTCCATAAATATTTAACAAGGGCTCATTCTACTTCAAGCATTGAACCAGGCCTTAGTGATTGCAAGTTAATTAAAACTGGCTAAACTATCAAGGAATTCATAATCTAGTAAGGGAAACAGACCAGGACAGTGTGATCAGTTCTAGGACACAAAAACATGGCATCTGTAGAGACCAGAGCACAGGAATATCTATCATATTGTTTCCCAGGAAGACCAATTAAAGATAAGCCTGACTGGAATTGTTAGGGATAAGTAACCTTTAATTACCTAAAATGATCAGAAAATCTTCAATGTAGAGGAATTCTGTGTGGTACATTCTAGCAATGTAAAACAGCAGGACTGAGCTGGGTGCAGTGGCACATGCTTGTAATCTTAGCACTCTGGAAGGCTGAAGCAGGAGGATCACAAATTCAAGCTCTGTCCAAACAACTTAGTGACTTAAAGAAAGATGCTTTCTCAAAAAGAAATTATAAAGACCTCTGGATATAGGTCACTGCAAAAGCCCTGTGTTTAATCTCCAGTACTGCAAAAACAAAACAAAATAGAACACAGAAAGAACTTGTCAGGATCAATTCAGAGAATGAAATAGCAAATCAGTTTGGATAAATGAAGAGCATGCTGGTGTTTTGGGTAAATGGAATTGGGGAAAGGAAGAGAAAAAGGTAAATCTAGAAAGACAATATATTAGGGTTCTTCAAAGAAATAGAATCAACAGGGTATTATCTGTCTGTCTGTCCGCCTATCATGTATCTATCTACCACCTATCTGGAGAGAGGAAGAGAAAGGGAAGAGAAGAGAAGAGTAGTTTTCTCGGAATTGGATTATGTTATTATGGAGTCCAAGAAACCCCAAAATAGGCCATCTGCAAGCTGGAGAACCAGGAGGCAATGATACAGTTCAGACCAAGTCCCAAGGCTTGGGATCCAGGACAGCTGATGCTGTAGTCTTGATCTGAGACCAAAAGCTCCAGAAACCTGGGAGCTGCTAGTGCAAGTCCTCAAGTCCAAAGGGCGGAGCCTCTGGAGCCTTGATGCCTAAGCAGAGGTGCGCCAGCAGTAGGGACGGTGGGTTTGCCTGTTGCTGCCTTTGGTCCCACTTGGGCTCTCTTCTGCTCCCTCAGTTCCCATCCATGCTGAGTGAGGACGAGTCTTCCTTACTTAGTCTGCTAATTCAGACGTCAACCTCTTTCACAAATATCCTTATAGACATACTCAGAAATTAGGTTTTACCAGCTCTCTTGGTTTCTTTATCTCTGGTAGGTGATGCTCAAAGTTGATCCTCATTGGCAGGAAGGAACAGACTATGAAAGGCTCTCCTTATTAAATTATTGCATTTGAAAGTCAACCCAACAGCCAGGCCCAGTGGTATAGATCTGTAATCTGAGCTCCTGAGGAGGCTGAGGCAGTAGGATCACAAGTTTGAGCCTAGCCTGGGCAACTTAGCAACTTAGTGAGACCCTCTCTCAAATAAACAGTAGAAGGGGGCTGAGGATATAGTTTAGAGTGAAGGCTCTGTGTTCAATCCCCAGTACCAGAGAAACCTAAGATTCAGGGTAAACCATTAATGAGCGTACGCTTGCATTTTAGAATGATTGCTTTGACAGCATCGTGGGGGATGCACTGAGAAAGAAACCCACGGAGATGGGATTTGAGAAATTCCCTTTAATCCCGAGGCAGAGACAGAGGGAAGGGAAGGATGAAGTTAGAGACAGTGAGAACGAGGGGGGCTGGATGGACAGATTTGGTGGCTGGTTGGCTATTAGTGTGAGGGCTGTGTGGGAGCAAAGCCTAGGTTATTAGGTCTCTGCTCTGACCACTGGGTGACATTCAGGGAGACAGAAAAATGAACGGAAAAAAGGAAGACTGAGAAGGAAAGTAATGTTCAGAATTAAATTGGAATGGAGATATCTAGTTGGCAATTATTTCTAAGAGTGACATTCATGACTGCTGTACAGAGTTTGGGTCTTCTTATTCCCTTGTATTGAAGGCTTGGTCTCCAGGCCAGGGTGTTAGTGGGGTGTAATGCAACCTTTAGTGGGTGCGGCTTGATGGAAGGAGTTAGGTCATTGAGGATGTGCTCTTAAAGCAGATGTTGGGACCCTGGACCCTCCTGTCTCTCTTTCCCTTCCTGGCTGTCATGAGATGATCAGTTTTTTTCCATCATGCATTCTTCCCATGATGCTTTGTTTTATTTTATTTTTTTTTCAGGGACCCAGAAGCAACAGGCCAACCAACATGACCTGAAACCTCCAGACTGTGAGCCAAACTTTTTTTGTAGTGTTGAAGTTCACACTTCATACATGTAGGCAAGCTCTCTACCACTGAACTACATCCTCAGCTCACTGGCCTCCTTTTAGGTTGATTATCACAGGTATGTCGTTGTTACAGGAAGAGGAAGCTCATTAACACAGTGATAAGCTATTACTCATTTCTTACAACTTGTATCCTTAAATAACCTGAGAAGAACTGCAAACTGGTTTGAGGTGAGGTAACCAGCCTGTGCGAGTCTGTGTTTTGGACTGATGTCTGAAGGTAATGGCTAAGACCAGAATACCTGAGCAAATCTGTGTTGGAGATTGGCAACGCAAACACAAGAGAGAGTCTGTGCTGGGAATCCATGTCTAGAGATGACAGTGAAGGCTGGAGTTCTCCCAGAAGAAGCAGCCATGATAATCCTCTTTCCTCCTCCTCCTCCTCCACTTCCTCCTCCTCTTCCTCCTTTTCTTCTTCTTCTTCTTCTTCTTCTTCTTCTTCTTCTTCTTCTTCTTCTTCT
>PVKB01006074.1:0-75037 GCA_004027205.1 Ctenodactylus gundi | reverse complement strand
AAAAAAAAAAACTAAATAAATTTTGTGTGGCCACGTTTTCTGTTTTTTGAGACTACACCATAGAGTTGCTAGATCATATGGTAACCCTGTTTAAGCTTCTTTTTTTCCCTCAGTGGTGCTGGGGCTGGAACCCAAGGTCTTTACCTTGAGCGAACTACTTCCTCAGACTTTTTTTTTTTTTTTTTTTTTGAGACAGGGACTCACTAAATTGCTCCATTGCCCAGGAACTTGTGGTCCCCCTTCCTCAGCCTCTGGAGTGCTGTATTTACAGGCCTGTGTCACCAGGCCAGGCTTCTGTTCAATCTTTAATTTTTTAGGGACTCTAAGCCTACTTTTTAATCTTTGCTTTTGTTTTTTTGTTCTTTAAAATTCTTTCATAAAGCTCGGTGAGGTGGTGCACACACACTCTAAACCACATAAATTTTCTCATGTTAAGGAATCATGTATATGAAGGTCTAGAAGAATGAAAAATAAAAATCTTTTCAAAATTATTCTGTCAAAAACAACGGCCCCACAAGTAGCAGTTTCTCCTCTGTGGTTAAGGTTAGGCCCTCCCTTCTGTTTTCGGAGAAAAGGAAGTTCTGCAAAAGGAAGTTCTGCGCAGGACTGCAAGGGTTTTCTTTCTTACTGCTTAAATAACTTAAAGGCTGTCTTCAGGAAATCAGATAATGTCTACAGCCAGCCTGTCCTGATGTTGAAATCGGTCAGTGTAGTTCCCTACAGCTCCTGGAGTGCTTGGCACTAAGATACAAGTAGCAAAGACATTAACTCCCACTCTCCTTAAAGGTTTATTTGCTCATTCACTTAGTAAATTATTTGTTGGGCATCAAAGAGACTTGAAGGTGGAATACACTAGAAACCAGGCACTACTCTTATGGATTTACTCTGATATTTGATGGCAGAACATTAGGTAGCATCCCTAAAAATAAAAGTAAGAACAGCCTTCTGTGACCAGTAGTGCAGACCTGTAATCCCAGCCCCGGAGTGCTGAGGCAGGCAAAGTGCAAGTTCGAACCCAGCCTGGGAAATTTAAAGTCGTAGACTGTCTCATATGTAAAAATAAGTATTTGAGAATGTAAGTTAGTGTGAAGATCTTGGGCTCAGTCCTCAGTATCACAAAAGGAAAACCAAAACAACCACTGCCCCGCCCCATATTTTATTTGTTCATTTTTTTCTTTTTCTTTTTCTTTTTTTTTTTGAGACAGGGTCTTGCTCTGTAGCCCAGGCTAGTCCTGAACTCAGTGGTGTAGCCCAGGCCGACCTTGGACTCAGAACAATCCTCCTGCCTCAGCTTCATGAATGTTGGGATCACAGGCATGTACCACCACACTCAGCTTTATGTGGTGCTGGGGAATCGAACTCAGGGTCTTGAGCTTGAGAGGCAAGCACCTCAACCACTGTGCTGTTCACTCCAGCCCTCCTTGTCCTACTTCTGCAGCATTGGGTTTTCTGCTTGGAAGTAGAGATAACTGATCAAGGACTGCAGGTCCACTTATTCCTCAGATGGCACCGCCTCCAGGCTGTGGCTGCCATCCTGGGCCTAGTCCTGTAGCTTTGCGGTTCCACGATCTCCAGCTCTCTGCATTAGGAAGGGGGGCTAGTGTGAGGGACTAGAGGTGTCTGCAATGGGCAGTGGTAGTATTTTAGTATGTGGAATTTAGTTCACTCTATAAAAGTGAGTATGTTGGCCTTCGTGTGCCTTTTAGCACTGTGATTCTTTGGCTCTCCACGCAGGGACAATGGCAAGAGCCTGCTTCCCCAGAGAGAAGGGTCAGATCCTCAGACCTCAGGGCGATTCTGTTTGTGGCGAGGGTGGGGCCCAGCTGTGGCCGGGGCTGCCCCTCGGACCTGTGCTCCTGCAACTGTGGTCTGTGACCCGCTGTGTGTCACCTGGACCTTGCCAAGAACACACAGTCTCGGGCTGCATTCTAGACACCCTGAACCTGTAGGTGACTGAGATCCCCAGGGGCGACAGGCATGCACGTTAAGGACCAAGGCACACTGCCAGTGTCCCTCCAGCAATTCTTTAGCAATTTCTGTCACCGTGCATCTTCATAAATGCTGTGGTTTATTCTCAGGATTAAAATATTGAGATACCACACACTTTTTCGTAGATAATTGTTTGAAGATATGCAAGAGAATAACTGTTGATTCCAAATCACCAGGTCTTAGTGTTATGTGACCGTTTGGTCAATTAGTTTGCTTTTTTTCTGCTTCCTTTCCATATGTGTACATGCATGCAGACTTGTGTGTGTGTTAGTGAGGATTGAACACAGGGTCTCACACATGCTAAGCCTGAACATTGGTCAGTTGAACTTGAGCCATGATTTTAGTAGTAGCAGAGAGCGCTTCCTTGATTTTATTTATGGCACAAATTTACAGGAATTTATTAAAATCTTTTTTTTCCTTTTAGAATTTATAGGACCCACTATGATACCCTGTTATTGAATCTTTTGTTTCATTCACCTTGGCCACGCACCTAGTGAGTAGTTACTTCTGCTTCTAATTTCTGCTCATATATCTGTATTTGAGTTTCTCCTCATAATATTCTAACAATTTCAACATCTGCTTTTAAGCAGAGTAGCCGACTGTCTGGAGGACTGAGCAGTGGAAGACATACAGCTCTTGGGAATGACTGAGAAGCCTCAGGTGTCTACCCACTCCAGCGCTCTGACCTACTTCTGCGGGCAGGCATTAGTTAACACCCAGGCAAGGAGACAGTGCATCCAGGTAAGGGAGGTGCCCGGAGCTCGCCTGAGCTTAGAGTGAAGGACACCCTGGGCTTGCTCCGTCGTTAAAGCCTGGGTCATTTGGGGGAGGTGTCCTCATTTCTCTCTGCTTCAGTTTTGCCATTGTGTTTAGAGGGTTTCTGTAATGGTTAACTGAGATAGCACACATGAAATTCTTGAGACTTGGTATGTTCTTCTGTCTTCTTGTCTTGTTAAACAGAGGTAAATAGCTGTAATTCCAGCTGCCCTGGAGGCTGAGGCTGGTAGAATGCCTGCTGAAGGCTGGCCTGGGTTCATTAGTGAGACCATCTCAAAATAAAAACGTTAGAAAGGACCGGCGTGGACTACAGAACAAGACCCTGTCTGAAAAAAATTGTTGTTAAAGGACTTGGGATGGAGTTCAACGGCAGAGTTCTGCCGAGTCCCAAATTCAGTGCTGGATGGGGATGGGGGCGAAAGGACAAAAAAACCCCAAATTCATAAAAATCTATCTTGAAAAATCAGACACCAAGTATAAAAAGTTATTTTTCCTTTGTCAGCCAGTGCGACCAAGTCTCTGAGACACAGCTAGTCAGGGCACACACATCCGTGCATGTGTGTCCCCATAAAATGCAACCGAAAGGAAAGCCTCTCCTGCCACCAACGTTCTGTTTCTTTACCTTTTTGTATTGGAAACTTCCCTTTTTCTTGTTATCTGAGCTGTGTGCTGATGGATATGTTGTGGGTTTTTGTTTTGACAGTATCTCCCTCTGCAGTCCGCGTTGGTCCTGAACTCACTATTTAGCCCATGTTGGCCTCAAACTCCCAGCAATCCCCTTCCTCAGGCTCCTGAGTTCTGGGATGACAGGTGTGAGCCACCACACCGCCTAATTTCTACTTGGCTTTAGGAAGTCAATCCCAGGGCCTTGGGTGCATGAGGTACTCTTTTAGCCCTCTACAGGTGAGTTTCTAACTAGCTCTTTAAGAAACCAAAGCTCAGTTTGTAGTTTGTTTGTTCTTGGCAATTCTGGTGATTGAATTGAGGGCCTAATGACTGCTAGGCAAGTGCCCTAACACTGAGCTCTATTATTTGCCCTTTTTATTAATTTTTAATTTTTTGCCAAAATTATTTTTATTACTCTTTTTTGTGATACAGAATGCTAACAACCAGATTGAGAAGTTGGTACATATGCATGTCAAATCTTGATCATGTTTCCATTGTATGTTTTTAAGACAGGGTTTCATTAATTTGCAAGTACCTTATCTGTTTCATTGGTGAGACAGAATACCTGACACCAACAGCTTAAGGAGGAAAAATTAATTTAGTACACAGTTGCAGAAGGTCTCACAGTCCATACATGGGTAGCCAGCCTCCAAGGAAGCACCTGGTGAGTTGCGCACAGCATTACACGACAGAAAGCCAAGTGAACCAGGAGCTAGTAGGTGGCTGGAGATGTAGGCAAGGCCAGAGCTTTCCCAGGAAGAAGCTGTTATGATGTTTCTTGCTTCTCTTCAAGGTTCCAGTTGGACTCAATACCTGACACCCACAAATTTAAGAAAGGAAAGGTTAATTTTAGCTTACAGTTTCAGAGGGTCACAGTCCATTCAGGGGCGGCCAGCAGCAGCCGAAGTACATGGCAGACACAGAGGTGGAGGCAGCTTCTCACGACATCACAGACGGGAATGCAAGTTGAGACTATGTGAGACTAGTCCAAGTCTCCATCCTCATCTTAGTCTTCAAACTTGAAGGAAGGCAGGATGCAACTTATGTATCCTTTCAGGTCTCCGCCCAGTGATCAGCCCCTCCTGCATCCAGGTGTGGAAGGTGTGGCCAATACACACCGTTAATCCTAACTCACATGCCTTTAATCCTAACTCACATGCCTTTAATCCTAACTTAACTGTAATCTACCCCTACAGACTAGACTCCAATCTACCAACATCACATGGTTCCATAGACAATTCATAACATTAAAATACATGAGACTTCTAGGGGACACTCCAGATCCTAACCACAGCACACATCTTCATAAGTCCCCAGACCAGATTCCTGGTCAATGAATCTTCTGCTCTAAGGAAAAAAGTGTTTGAATTACACTAACCTTTAAATTAATGCACTTTGATTCCCCAGGGTGTCACACCTTAGGGATGTCAGTGTCCAGTGCTGGCTATTGGCTTTCCTCAGTACTGGGTAAGGACAGATACTAAGGCGGTGGTAAAGAGCTTCATGTGAATCTTGTTATTGAAAGTGTGGTGCAGGCTGGAAGCTGCCACATAATTACCTGGCAATGTATGAAAAATGCTGTTTAGAGGATCTCCCAGACTTGTTAGATCTGAGTCCACATATAACAGCTATAACTAAATGGTAGTGATAATAAAGGCGATAAAGATTCTGAATTCCTAGCCATATCGCACCCTGAAGGCCAGAGCCTTTCTTCCTGAAGACAGGAAGGCAAAAGGAGAAGCCCCATGTGGTGTCAGGAGCCTAGGAAGATAGTCCTTTCCCTAAGGACCACTGGGAGATGCTGAGCTAGACCCTGTGGCAAAGTACTGTAATCCCAGTACTCTGGGAGGCTGAGGAAGAAGGATCATGGGCTCAAGCCCAGCCTAGGCAACTTAGTGATTTAGCGAGACTTCGTCTAAAAATAACTTTTTAAAAAATGGACTAGGAATGTAGCCCAGTGTGAAGGCCCTAGATTGGATCCCCAGGGCCACAAACAAAAACAAAAAAGAAAGAGACTGAAGCTTGGCCAGTGACCAGCAGGGAGCACTAGGGGCTCTCCCTAGGTTTTGTACAGGACATCTCAAAGTAGCCTCTGGGAGTGCCTCTGGCTAAGAGTGATGGAGCTGGGGCTAGCTTATGAGTTGGAGCTCAGAGTTAGGGAACACCTATTCCACCCTCAAAGAGACAATTTGAAATTGTTGATCAACATGTGAGTGGTAAAAACAGAAGTGCTTAAGACATAGATAGCTGTTCACTTATAAACTCTAGTTGAACAAAATCTCGCAAACTTTTATTTATACTGGTGGCCTCCCACCTACAGTTCTAGGTGGTTCTCTTCTTGATGTCCACCCAACAATCCCTTGTCATGTTATAGCCACAAGATCAGGGGCCTCCATCTCTGCTCCAAGGAAGGTTCAGGAAGCTTGTTAAAACACAGCTTTCTGGGCCCCTCCCTAAAGATTATGATCAAGCAGTTCATCGTAGAGAAAGAGTAGACAGATATTTTGCAATTTTTAAAGATAGGGTCTTGCTCTGTAGTCCAGGCTGGCCCTAAACTCACTATGCAGTCCAGGCTGGGCTTGAATTCATGGCAATTCTCCTGCCTCAGTTTGCAGAGTGCTGGAATTACCAGATGTGTACCACACACCCAGCTTTATGTGGTCCTGGGGAATTGAACTCAAGGCCTTGCTCTTGCTAGGCAAGCACTCTAACCACTATGGTATTCCTCCTGCCATGAGATTTTGTTTTTGTTTTGTTTTTTTTTAACAAGTTCTTACTTGGTGACACTGCTCTGAGGAATACTTTAAGAACTACCAGTCTAGGCAGACCATGGTAACAACTCTTCATAACAAATTATGGAAACACAGATCAAATATCAACAAACACTAACTATATTAAAAAGTGGTTTGCCAAACTACAACTTGAGGCAAAAAGTATTAAGGATAAAGACATCCACAACTTCTTTTTCCCATTTTGTGGATAGGTCTAAGTGCAAAATTTAAAGTTTACAATGAAGTTTAGCATTTTGTGCAGCTACGTAACTTGTCAATTGACAAGGGCTTTCCCTCTCTCCTTTTGTCCCTCCCCCTCCCCTCCCCTACCTCCCTCCTCCTATACCCTCCCCCCTTGTTTCACTTTGTTTTTCATTTTAAGTTCCATAGGTGTTGTGATCAGGGTTTCTCATATCAGAGAGACCATTCGATGATTCACCTTCTGCTTCTGACTCACTTCACTAAGCATGAAGTTCTCAAGTTTCCTTCATTTGCCTGCAAAATCTTCCATGCTCTTGGACTTTATAGATGCATAGTATTCCATTGTGTACAAATACCACAGTTTGTGTATCCATTGGTCTGTTGATGGGTATTTTGGTGACTTCCGTATTTTAGCTATTGTTACTTGTGCTGCTATGAACATGGGTATACATATGTCTCTGTTATGTGTTGTTTTGGCCTCTTTTGGATATATTCCCAGGAGGGGTGTCGCTGGATTGAAGGAGATATTTATTTCTAGTCTTTTGAGAGCTCTCCATACTGCTTTCCAGAGTAGTTGTACGAATTTACATTCCCACCAGCAGTGCAGGAGGGTTCCTTTCTCCCCACAGCCTTGCCAGCACTGATTACTATATGACTTGTTGATATAGGCCCTTCTCTCTGGAATGAGATGGTATCTTAACGTTGTTTTGATTTGCATTTCTCTTATGGCTAGAGATGTTGAACATCTTTTCATGTATCTGTTGGCAATTGGTACTTCTTTGTGAGTGAACTGCCTCTTCATTTCATTCGCCCACTTTTCAATAGGATCCTTTATTTTGTTTGGCTTACTTTTCTTCAGCTCCCTGTATATTCTTGTTATGAGCTTCCTATCTGAGCTATTGGTGGTGAATATTTTTTCCCAGTCTGTTGGTTCTCTATTTACAATGTTGATAGTTTCCTTTGCTGTGCAGAAGCTTTTTAATCTGACAAGATCCCATTTATTAATAATGGGGATAATTTCTTTTGCTCTTGGTGTCTTGTCCAGGAAGTATTTGCCTACCCCTATGTCTTTTAGATATTTGTCTAATTTGTCTTCTAGGAGGTTCAGTGTCTCACTTTTAATATCTCGGTCTTTGATCCACTTTGATTTGATTTTGGTGCATGGTGACAGGTGTGTGACTAGATTCATTCTTCTGTATGTGGATGTCCAGTTTTCCCAGTACCATTTGTTGAACAGGCTGTCCTTTTTCCATTGTATGCATTTGGCCACTTTGTCAAAGATTAAGTAATTGAGGGTATTTGGTTTTGTCTCTGCAGTTTCAATTCTGTTCCACTGGTCTATCTGTCTGTTTTTGTGCCAGTACCAAATTGTTTTTACAACTATTGCTGTATAGTACAGCCTGATGTCTGGAACTGCAATGCCTCCTGCCTTGGTCTTATTGCTCAGGATTGCTTTGGTTATTCTTGGTCTCTTTTGGTTCCATATGAATTTAAGAATTGTTGTGTCAAGTTCTTTGAAGAAACTTGTAGGTATTTTGAGAGGAATGGCATTGAATCTATGTATCAGTTTAGGTAGTATAGTCCTTTTGACTATATTTATTTTGCCTATCCAAGAGCAGGGGATGCCTTTCCATTTTCTAATGTCTCCTATAACTTCTTTCTTTAATGTAATGTAGTTTTCTTTATATAGGTCCTTTGCTTCCTAGGTTAGGCATACCCGTAGGTATTTAATTTTTTGCTGAGCTTTTGAGAATGGAATTATTTTTATGAGTTCTTGCCCAATAAGTTCATTGTTAGTGTAGAGAAAAGATACTGAATTTTTAGTGTTAATTTTGTAGCCTGTGACTTGGCTAAATTTTTTATTATTTGCAGGAGTCTTGTAGTGGAGTTTTTAGGGTTTTCCACGTAGATAATCATATCATCTGCAAATAAGAAAAGTTTGACCTCTTCCTTTCCAATGCAGATTCTCTTTATTTCATTTTCTTATCCGATGGCTCTGGCAAGTGTTTCAAGGACTGTGTTGAATAAGATTGGTGAAAGTAGGCAGCCTTGCCATGTTACTGATTTGAGAGGGAATGATTTCAGTTTTTCTCCATTTACTATGATATGTGCAGTAAGCTCAGCATATATGGCTTCTATGAGTTTTAGATAGGGCCTTTCTATATTTTTCTCACTGTTTTTATCATGAAGGGGTGCTGGATTTTGTCAAAGGCTTTTTCTGCATCAATAGAAATGATCATGTGGGTTTTTTCGCTTTTGTTGATATAGTGTATTACATTGATTTACGTATGTTGAACCAAACTTGCATCTCAGGGATGAAGCCCACTTGATCATGGTGTATGATCTTTCTGATTACTTGCTGGATTCTCTTTGCCAGGATCTTATTGAGGATTTTTGCATCTATATTCATTTAGGATATTGGTCTGTAATTTACCTTCCTGGTTAAGTCTTTGTCTGTTTTTGGGACTAGTGTGATGCTAGCCTCAAGAAATGAGTTTGGTAGTATTCCTTCACTTTCTAGTGAAATAGTGAATTGGTTTGAGGAGGACTGGAGTCAGTTATTTCCTAAAGTACTGAAAAAATTCTGCTGTGAATCCATCTGGGCCTGGACTTTTATTTGTAGGTAGAGCTTTTATGACTGCTTCAATTTCTGTGTGCGTGATGGGGTTTTTCAAGAATTTTACATCTTCCCCATTTAATTTTGGTATTTTATATGTATCTAGGAAGTTGTCCATTTCTTCCCAGTTCTCAAATTTGTTAGAATATAGTTGTTCAAATTAATTTCTTATAATATTCTGGATTTCTGCAGTCTGTTGTAATTTCACCCTTTTCATTTCTAAGTGTGCTAATCTGTGCCTTTTCTTTCCTTTTCTTGATGAGGTTAGCAAGAGGTTTGTCGATTTTGTTACTTCTTTCAAAGAACCAGCTTAAACATTTCAGGATTTACTTTTCAACATTTTATCTTTTACCTACATGAAGTTTTTGAGTGTTTGATTTTTGAGATGTGAATTGTTCATTTGATTTTGAGACAGGATTGTCTCAAAAGTTGTGGATGAGGAGGAGGCTGGTAGGCCTCCCAGACATCTTCCCACTGCCTCTCACCTCAGGGGCCTGTGGTGGGACCTGGGCTCCACTAGCACCAGGCAGGGCTGCTCCGGAGGGAGCTGGTAGGAATCACGGACATCTTCCCCACCATCCCTCATTTCAGGGCCCTCCTGCAGAACCTGGGCTTGGCTAGCACCAGGCAAGGCCACTCTGGAGGAGGTTGGTAGGCCTCCTGGACATCTTCCCTGCCACCCCTCGCAGCAGAGACCTACGGTGGATTCTGGGCTCAGCAGAAGGTCTCCTTGCCATCTTCCCTGCTGCCCCTCACAGCAGAGGCCTGCACGGACATTGTGCTTTGCTAGCACGGGGCACAGCCTCTTCAGAATAGACCAGTGGGACTCCCCACCAACTTCCCTTCCACCTCTCGCAGCGGAGGGCCGCATGGAGACTGGGCTTGGCCAGTTCAGGCAGAGCTGCATCAGACTAGACCGGGGGGATTCGCTGGCATTTCCCCCGCTCCTCTCAGTGGTGTTCAGTGCAGAGGCTGTGATCTCTCAGCTGCAGGCAGAGGCGTGCCAGGGTGAGTCCCTAGGGGGAATCCCAAGGACAGATAACCAGAGACAACCAAAGACAACAGAACCATGAGGAAACGTGGAAATAAATCTCCTTCAAAAAGTCTTGACATACCAGAAGAACATCTAGAAATACTGAAAATGCAGAATCTAAAGATGAAAATGGCAAAAGTAATGGTAACTTTTTTCTGGGCCCAGAAATACATCAAATTAAAGCAGGAATTAAAACAGGAATTAATGCAGGAAATGAAGCAGGAAATAAAAGTCATAGAACAAGAGCTATATAAAGACCTAGCTAAGCTAAAAGCAAGCTTTGAGAAACAAGAAGAGGAGATCAAAGAAAAAATGAACCAGAAGATAATTAAGGCAATACAAGAAATGAGAGAAGAACACAACAGAGACATAAAAAAAAAAAATGCAGATATCCAGGAAGTGAAAAACAACAATCAATCCAATCCAATTCACAAATCAAACCATAATAAATCAATCAATTAATTAAGCAGGAAACCAAGCGTTGTTCTGCCTCTTAAAACTATTCCCATCCTGGGTCCCTTATGCTTGCCATGCAGCGTGTTCTTGACAACCGGCGACACAGCTGACCCGCCTATGAGCTTGTCCAGGGCTCGCCAGTCGCCAGTCGATGGCTGGATCAGGACCCGCCCATAGCTGCCTGGCTGGACAGTCACTCCTTCTCCAGGTGGTCTCGCTCTCGGGATGCGAAGAGGTGTAGTCTCGCACTCAGGAGGCTTTGTGTTCAGCGTCTGTGACTCCTACCTCGACCCTGAACTTAGGACCAGGACGGTTTATATACTATTTTTATGCCTGCAAGCTACAGATAAGAGATTTGGGCAGGGGTTCTGATTATCGATCATACAGGGTCTTTTTTTGCACCCAGGTGGCGTCCTTGTCCACACCCAGGTGGCTTACAATCTTATCAGTACCATACAAAGCTTTAGGCAAGTTTTTAGCAATTCACTCGATTGCACTCAATATGGGTTACTTTTATTTTCTAATTTGTAATCTGTAGTCCTCATGCCCTTCATACTTTCCACATTCCACCTATGCTCCAGACAGTAAGTAGAATGTATTCATCCTATTACCCACTTATTAAAATAGCATAAAACAAAAACAAACAATGGAATGAAACAAAGCAACCTTTATTTAAAGAGGCAGAACTAAAGACAGCCTGCCTCATTGACCTGTGCATAAATAGGCAGTAGAAGCCTCCAATTGTTCACACTGTTCAGGTGGCCCTCCAGAACCAATCAGTTCTGAGATTGGGTTGGGCTGCCACAAGAGTGGAAAGGCAGAAATCAGATAGCACACACCTGCTATGGTAGCCTGGGAGGGACAATACAATTCGGGTACTCAGAGCACAATTAATTGGGTGGAACCAACAATTAAGAAAACAAAACTGATACTTGCTCCAGAGAGGACCTTACCAAAAAGCAGACAAGCCAGCTGTGGCCCATCTGAGAATGAAGAGCTTGTGTCCACATCTCTCTCTTCCCCATTCTGTCCCATTCTCCTATTTCTCTCCTATTTTTCTTTCTTTTCACATTACTTACCACTTTTTAACCCATTTTTTCTAGTTGTTTTACTTTGATTTGGGGTGGGAGGAGGGTTGCAATTTTTTTTTTTTTTTGAGACAGGGTCTTGCTCTGTAGCCCAGGCTGGTCCTGAACCTGCTGGTTCAGGAGTCCAGGCTGGCCTTGGACTCATGGCAATCCTCCTGCCTCAGCCTCCAGAGTGCTGGGATTACAGACATGAACCACCATGCCCAGTTTATGTGGTGCTGAAGAATTGAACTCACGTAATTAGCAGTTGTTAAGCAAGCACTTTAACTCCTGAGCCATTTCTTCAGCCCACAATTGTTCTCTGATTTTGATTTGCTTGTTGTTTCCCACTGCCAAAAATGAAAACTGCAGAATAGCAAGGATCTTTGTGCTGTTCTCTGACCCATCATAAGTATCCAAACCATAGCTGGCTGAGTGCTTTGTAGGAGGCATGTGAATTGCACAGCTGCCCAAAGAAGAAATTAGTTTCTCCTCCCAGACAGACTTGCCTCCGTGGGTTCTTCCAACATCAGTGCTTTTTTGCCTCAGATCAGAAGGTATACATCTTTTCTTGGGTGCATAATCACCAGCTTCATATGCAAAGCAAGAGAGATAGACAGAGAGAAACAAAGATAAGATAAAGTGACAGAGACAGAAACAGAGAAAATGTGGCCAATCATGCGGATGAAAAAGAATGTTCAGACTGGTTCTTTCTGTCTTAGGAATCAAAATGGTTCCAGCCACATAATAAAGTCCTAGAATAGGAATGTTTCTGGAATCTAAGAATTCAGTCATGCATTCATTAACTTATTCATTCACTTATTCTTTCACTGTCTTCTCACCTAATATTTATCAGACATATAGTAATCTCACCCTCTGTGCACCTGCAGACAAGAAGCATCCTTGTTAAATAAAAATTAGAGCTGTGTGATATGTGCTAAATATAATTAAGAACAAACTGTACATTAGAGGAAACTGATAACTGTATAAGGAGATGAGGTCATCTTGCCCAAAGAGATAAACTGAGGTCATTGTGGAACCCTGTGTTGGCTCAGCAACCTGTAAGAAAACCACCAAGGTCAGAAAGTCCTCCAGACAAGTGAATTAGGTACCTGATTAATTACAGTTGCATTGACATGGCAGAAATAGAGCATGGAGTATACAAGAAATGAACTTAGGATAGAAACTGAAGCTAGCCTTCACAGATTGTGACATCAAAAGAAGTCTGAATTGTGTCCCTTCAACCTGGAGTGTCTCTTCACAAGCCGAATACAAGTACTGACTGCTTAGAATGTGACTGGTCCAAATTGAAAGAGTCAAAGATGTAAAATACATACTGTATTTCCAAGACTGATGACCAATGAAGGAATTTAAATGGCCTGTTTTTCTCCCAATTACTCATGAAAATGATCATATTTTGACTATATAAAATAAACAGATATCATTAGAAATCACTTCATTTGCTTTGATTTAGTGTTGTTGTTTGTTGGTGATGTTTTGAGATAGAAACTCCCTGCTTTTTCCAGGAAAGTCTCAAACTCCAGAGTTCAAGCAATCCTCCTGCATGAGCTGCTTAAGTAGCTGAGACTACAGGCACATAACACCATGGCCAATTTCTTTTTGGAAGTAGCCACTAGAAGGCTGGAAATTACAGATGTGGGTTGCATATATGTCTTACAGCATGACAATCAAGGGTCAAAGAGGATTACAGGCAGGCCTGGATCTAGAATTAATGAGATGAGGGGTAGAGGTTACTCCTGAAGGAGGAAAGGAACAGACAGACAGATAATTATTCAGGTGAAAAGTGACTCCGATGAAAGAAAAGGATTGAACAGGAAGGACAAGGGGCTGATAAAGAAATTATACTATAATTTCGTTAATATCTATGGCAATTGAGCTCAGATTAAGCACTTTATATATTAATCATTGCTATTATTTGGCCTCCACAAGACCAGAACTCTGGTGCCTCCATGCCACTCCATAGGCCCAGTGGCTAGGATCCCTGGGTTATCAGGCAGGAAGCGTTGAAGAGGACCTTGATGACCCTACAGAGCATAGTTTGGTTGAATCCTGGAGGGAGGAGTTAGGGTGGTTTCCTAAAGGTTGTTCCTGTAAATTAATAGGAAATTAACCACTCCTTTTTTTCTTACATGTCATTTTTGGCTGCTTTCTTGCTATAAGAAGAGCATTGAGTAGTTTCAACCAAGACAATATGTACCATAGAGCCAAAATTAGTTTCTAGCTGGTATTATACAGAAAATGACTGTACTCTGACTTTGACTCTGTACTCTGACTCTGTACCCTGACTCTTGTGTGGAACAATAAATGCATTTCTATCTGCATTTCTATCACCAAGACTAGTGGCCAACTTTGCTACCCTTCAGGCACTCAATTTAGGTTGTCATCGATACAGGTCAGAGCCATCTGGTATGTATACTAGCACTTGATGAGTTCAACGTAATACAAAGGACATAGCAACAATCTGTCTAGTCCAAAATGTCACTAGTACCAAGGTGGGAAATATTACTCCATATCTGTTTGTTCATATGGCACCTGTTCTCCTCCCACCCTTCAGGCCCATTAAGGGTGTTCTATTGACCTCATTCACTCCTGGGCATAGTGAGATGCCAATAATGGTCCTTATCCTTGGCAAGGATATTCTTCCTCCAAAAAACTTTGTTCAGCTGCTTTCCCTCATGACCTCCAAGAGCAGGAGCTTAAGAGAGCACAATCCATGTGTCTGTAATTGGCCAGTTTCCCTCTTTGACCTATGAAACTATGCACAAGTCAGATCAAAATCTGAAAAACAACTTTCTAAGACATGAACATCTTTAATTCCACAATCCAACCATCAGCAGAGTTAACATTTCTATTTCTTGACTCTGCACAGTCCCACATTTCTATGCTTCTTTTCCCCACACCAGTCTGTCCCAGAGAACGCATCTTCACTTCAAGGTAGATGTGTCCTGGGTGCCTGGGACCGTAAAGTACTAGGATTCTTTTCTTCCCTTATCTCCCTTTCCTGCTCCTTCTCCCTCTCCATGCTCTTGGTCCCCATAGCACAGTAATACATAGCCTCATCTTCAGGCTGCAACTCAGAGATACTCAAGTACCCACGGTTCCTGGGCACATCTTTGAATCCAGAGAAGCGAGAAGAGACTTTGGGGCCTTGGTGCTTGTCTGAGTTTGAGAAGTATCTCAGCAGGAACCTCGGAGGATAGCCTGGCCTCTGCTGATACCAGTAGATGCTGTACATGCCAATGTTGTAGTCACCTCTCAAGCTGCAGGTAAGGTGGATTGTGGTTCCAAGGGATGAGGACACAGAAGGTGGCTGATGCAGCATGGGCTGAGCTCCACAACCTGGGAAAGCAGTACATGGGTCTCCAAGGCAGGGCAGGAAAAGGGGGATCAAAGGGATTTGCAATTTTGGAGTTTTCTCACCTGTGCAGTGGGCCAGTAGCATGAGTAGTACATGAGTCCAGGACATGGTGAGACCTCCAGAGAACTGCAGCCTGTGGCCAGTGTTTTGCAGACCCTCATGGGCTGGGCTACCAGCCACCTCTCTAATACAAAGGGTGGGGTCATTGCACACCTGGTTCAGTTCTCTCCAGAGAAACAGTCAGTCTGGTGACAGCCTTTGTGGCCTCAACTAACCCCAGGGAAGTGCCCAGGGAGGAAACATCTGCTTGTGGACCCGTGCCCAAGAGACCAGCAAGTTGGTGAAGGGCCTTGAAAGAGAGCAACTTCAATTTCCCCTAAGGAAGCTGAGAGCCACAGTAATAAGTTTCTGTGCTCAGTGAACTGGAAGTAGTCCCAGGGTGATAAAAATACCTTCATCATACAAAGAAAAACGTTGATGGCCCTGAAGGGAGAGGGATAGCTTTGCACTCTTTTGGCTCTTCTCACTCCTAAAATAAAATGGAGTGATGGGACTTCAAAAGGGAAGCCAAGGACCCCCACCATCATCCCCCTCTTCACTAATCTCACTAATCAGGCACACTTCAGCCTTCTTATAGGTTAAATTAAACTGCATGACTTCCGAGGTGACTCTTTTTAATGGGAGGCCCTTTATGGAGGTAGTTAGAGTTAGTTTAGATCATAAACATGGGGCATTTTTCCAGCAAAAAAATCATATAAAATGGAAATTTGATTGTACCAGTTTACAGTCCCACCAGCAGTATAAGAAGATTCCTTTCTCCCCCAAAACCTCAACACTATTGACTATTCTTCAAGCGCTTGACATACGCCATTTTCACTGAGGAAGATGAAACCTTAGTGATGTTTTGATTTGCATTTATCTCTTGGCTAAAAATGTTGAACATCTTTTCATGTATTTGCAGGCCATTTGCACTTCTTCAAGTAAGAACTGCCTATTCATTTTAGTTGCCTATTTTTTAATAAGGTTTTTTTTTAATTTTGCAGGGTCTATTTCTCTTCAGTTCCTTATATATTCTAGTTATTAGCCTTTTGTCTGAGATATAAGTGGTAAAAATTTTCTCCCATTCTGTCACTTCTCTCTTCATTTTGTTGATAGTTCCCTTTGCCATGCAGAAACTTTTTATTTTGATATAATCCTATCTGTTGACTGTGGGAGTTATTTCTTTTGCATTATTAAAAAGTCTTTGCCTACACTACATCTTCAAGTGTTTTGCCTATTTTGTCCTCCAGAAGGTTCAGTGTTTCTGCCATAATATCTATGTCTCTAATCCATTTTGATTTTGATACATGGTGATAGGTATACATCTGGATTCATTCTGCAAGTGTATAACCAATTTTCCCAGCACCAGGCTATCCTGTTTCCAATTCATGCTTTTGGCCTTATTATCGAAGACTTAAGATTGTCTCTGCATCCTCAGTTCTTTTCCATTGCTCAACCTGTCTGTTTTAAGCCAATACCATGTGGTTTTTAATACCTGTTACTTTGTAAAATAACTTGAGGTCTAGAATCATAATGCCACTGGCTTTTGTCTTATTTGTCAGGATCACTTTGGGTATTCTAAGTCCCCTTTCATTCCATATAAATTTAAGGATTATTTTTTCAAGTTCTGTGTGATATTTTGATAGCATCTGAATCTGCATATCAGTTTTGGGACTATAGCCATTTTGGTTATGTTAATTTTGCCCATCCAGGAATAGGAGATGTCTTCCCTTTTCTAATGTCCTCTTCAATTTTTTTCAGAATAGTACAGCTTTTTTTTTTGTAGCATTCCTTTACTTCCTTAGTCACATGTACTTCTAGGTATTTACATTGCTGATGAGATTGTAAACTGGTACAACAACTATGAGAAGTATGGAGATTCCTCAGAAGGATGAAAATAAATATTCTATCAAATCTAGTGATCCTTCTTCTTGGTATCTTTCCAAAAGAGTTAAAAGCAACATATAACAGAGATACCTGTGTACCTATGTCTACAGCAGCACAACTAACAACAATAGTTAAAATATGAAAGATGTTGGAAAATTTATAAACAGACCAAGGATATGAAAAAATTAGTATATGTACACAATGGAGTACTACTCTTTCTGAAGACACATAGATGGGAGGCTTTCATGGGTAAATGCATGCAACTTGAGACCATCAAGCTTAGTGAAGTAAGTCAAATGCAGGTTAAAGATCACATGTCTTCTCTAAGAAACCAGAATACAGACACTTTATAGAACCAGATTGGTATGATAGTGGCAGTTAGGGAGGGATATAAAGAGTGCGGGAGAGTCAAAAATGGGGAGGGGAAAGGATTTAATGTTGATGCAATATATATGTGCACAAAATACTCAAGCTCTATGTAACCATTATGTATCGCATATATACATATATTAATAAAAATGGTAAATTTGAGGTCACACACAGAAGTATCTAGTATCTATCCTCTAGATACTGGGTAGATATCAAGTGACTAGAGAAAAATTGGTCATCTCCAAGCCAAGAGAGATTGTTCCTTCAAAGCTCTCAGAAGGAATCAAACCTGTCGGGAACTTGATCTTGTAGTTCTGGCGTCTAGAACCATTAGACCAATAGTATTAGTTGTCTAAGCCACTCAGTCTATCATAGCTTATTACTATTGCCTTTGGAGACTTATACAAAAGTTTTAGTTTGGGCTGTTGTAAGAAAATCCCACAGATTGTGTAGCTTGCAAATAACAGAAATTTATTTCTTTTGAATCTCCAAGCCGGAATAAATCCAAAATCTATGGCAAATTTGGTGTCTGGTGAGGACTGTTTCTTTTTTCTTAAATAATTGCCTTCTCACTATATCCTCACATGATGTGAGGAAAGAGAACCTCTCTTGGATTTCTTTTATATGGATACAAATATCACTCATAAGAGGTCTTTTCCCATGACCTAATCACCTCCTTATACCATCACCTTAAAAACTAGGGTTTCAACATATGCATTTTGGGGGAAACAAACATTCAAATCACAGCCAAAAAAATAATAATAATTCCAAGATTTCCCAGAAGCTTTCTTGTTCCACATGTTCATTCTTCTGCAAATAATTGGAGTCCATGTTTCTTCTCTCAAAAATTGTGAAATGAAATGGCCACATACAGAAAAGACCAAGCAAGTAGGCTTGCTTTATGACAATCTGCTCTTGTGAGGACTAAGTCCATGAGACTGCCAATATAGGCCAAGAGCAGTGCTCCCTATAACCTAATTATATTCCACTAGCTTCCACCTCTTTTTTCTTCATAATTATTATTAATATTTGTGGTACATAATAATTATACTACAATAATTATATTACTTCACCTGGAGGAATTGGTACTTGCATATATTGCATCTTTGTGTGTGTATGATACTAGAGATTAAAATCAAAGCCTTTGCACTGAGCTACATCCACAGCCCATTATTTATTTGTTTGTTTGTTTATTATTTATTTTGAGATGGAGTATCATCAAGTTGCTAAGTTTCCCCGGCTAGGCTTGAACTTGCAATATTCTTACCTTTGCATCCAAGGACTAGAATTACAGAGCTGTGACAGTGGGCCCAGCTCTTACTGCATCCTAATCATTTCTGTTACCTTTTCCCCCTCTCAAACCTTCATGTCTCCCTCAACCCAGATTCCCTTCCTATCTTCACAAAGTCTACCTCTCTGTTTTCTATCATCTTTCTTTTATTTTGCTTTTGAAAATATTTATATTTTGGGTTTTGCACATAACCGGAAACATGAGACCTTCTGTGTCTGATTCATTTCACTAAGCACAATATAGTTTTCTGGTGCACCTGCTTTCCTACAAATGATTCAAATTAATCTTTTTCATGGCAGAGTAGTACTCCATTGTGTATATATGCTGTATTTTCATTCAGTTTATCTGTTGTTGGGCATGCAGACCATTTTCAAAATTTAGCTATTATGAGTTGTGCTGATATAAATATTAGCATGCATGTGCTACTATTATATTATGTCTTTAATTCTTTCAGAAAGATACCTAGAAGAGGAACAGCTAGGTAAAATGGAATTTCTATTTCAATTATTTGAGGAATCTCTATACTGATACTGTATTGATTGTGCTAGTTTATGGTCCCAAAAATAATGTAGAAGTATTTGTATTTTTCCTCCACAACCTTTTCTGGTCACATTTTGACATTTGTCATTCCAGTGACCACCATTGGCCTTTTTGGGGGGCGTTTCAGAGTTAAGAGAACAAACTCTCACATTGTAGGATTCAGTTCTCTGGAAACAAGAAACAGAGTTTTAAACTACTGTCCAAGGTTGTAAGAACAGAGATCTGTCTCCACAGGTACCCAGAGACGCTCAGTAGAATACAGTGTTTATGGCCCTCTGGGGCCCATCTCAAATTATGTGCAGTCAAGAAAAGGCAGGGATATTTTACTGGTTATTTGGGATGAACTGGATCTTCTCCAGAGACTTTTCTTTACCAAAAAGATTAACAGACTGTGTGCTTACCCATAAATGGCAGAATGGATGCCAACTATTTAAGACAAGATCACCGAGAACATTAGTTTTGGAGAAAATGACCATAGTGATGTTGTTCTGAAGTAAATACAGGATTGATGTGTGGAAGGATTAAACCATGCTTAGTGTTTTCCACACAATGTCATCCAGCCCTGTGAGGAAAGGTTTCTGAGAGGCAGATTGTAGCTTGGTGGAAGTGTCACTTTAATTAGAGAGCTGCCTACTCCTGGAGAGGAATAAGGTAGAACCGGTCAAGGCAGTCCTTGGAGAGTGCAAGAAACAGGGATTAGAACGAATGAGGCCAGGGTTCCTTCTAACTGAAATTGTGTAATACAATGAGTTGTCTCTCTTGGGAGAGTTGAGTGCCACTTGATAAAAGTTCTATTTTTGCTCTTGGAAACTTGCTCAACTGAAATTTTGCACGTTCAGATTCAGTTTCTTAATTTATGCTCAATTATTATGATAGCAGCATTTTATTTGTAGCTGTTCTTAACAGTCAGTACTTTTTCACACTAATTATTTAATTTTATCTTCTGTGATGCCTGTGCTATATTTGCCATAAGTGTTGATGAAATTATAGCAATTATTCAGAACTCTCTGCCACCTTTCGTGTGTGTGTGTGTGTGTGTGTGTGTGTGTGTGTGTGTGTGTGTGTGTGTACTAAATCCAGGGCCTTTGCACTGAGCTACAGCTCAGCCTCCCAGAATGCTAGGGTTACAGACATGTACCCCACCTCCAGCTCCTTTTCTTTCTTATTCTAAACATAACTTTGACAGTATAGAAGTCTTCTGAAATATTTCATTTATTTAGCCCTGCCTGTATCACATGCTCTCTTGTGGTTTCTGAAATAGTCTGTTTCTTTTGTTTATTTCAGTCAAGGCACTGAAGTTTGAATGGGAAATTTTAGCATTTTTGAAGGAACCTTGAGGAAAACTTTAAAGTAGGCAACTTAGAAATTCATCAAAATGTGTCCTTTGTTCAGAATGCATCTCTCCATGAGGCTTTCCTTAAAAGAAGCTTGTGGAATCAGACTTGTGTATTTGGATTTGTGTTTATAATATTGGCTACCAGAGAACTTAAAAGTGTAGAGATATTCATGGAACTCAGTGGGCTGTGAAGAAGGAAATTAGCACTTGCATGTTGAATAAAAACTAAACAAGTGACAGTTGTGACAGAAGTCATCTAAAACTATCACACCTGGATTCACTGGATTGGAGATACAACTGAGGAGCAAAAAGTAGTATCAAAAAAGGAAACTCATATAAAGAGGATGAGGCTGACTGGAGATTACTGTCTCTACAACAAAATCAGCCTCTTGGTGAATAAACATGTCTAGTGTACAGGTCCCACTAAGCTGCTGGGTGAGTGTTTTGGGTAAATTGAAAATCCCCAGCTAGATTATCTTGATGTTATTAAACAAAAAATAAAAATGCCATTTTCTTTAGAGCAACCACATCTAGAGGCAATGTGTTTTTATTTAGTTGTGTCTAATTTTAATTAGGTAAAAACATGTTATATGTGAAAAATCATGATTCTCTTTTTTTGCAGTACCGGAGACTGACGCCTGGGCCTTAGTATTTAACATCACCATCCACACTAGCCTCTGATGAATTTTCTCTAATATATA
This sequence comes from Ctenodactylus gundi, assembly GCA_004027205.1. NCBI lineage: Eukaryota > Metazoa > Chordata > Mammalia > Rodentia > Ctenodactylidae > Ctenodactylus > Ctenodactylus gundi. Next base: position 53,918 of record PVKB01006074.1, on the reverse strand, counting down.
TAAAGACATAATTTCTCACAGTGAGGGAGAAATGTATGGTTTCACACCCTCTTTCATCCCAACAACTGTATTCATACAGATACCCTTGCAACAAAGGTATAATTTTCTGCAGAATCCTTGTCTATAACCTAGAAATAAAAAATAGCCATGACAAGAAGGTATGAGAATGGTTTTATTCTACTTAAGACACAAAAAGGCAAAGATTATCTAAGTATAATAAGAACTCAAAAAATAGGGAAGTGTAGTTGGTTAAGTAGAGAAATGTGAGTACTCTGGTTAGTGTGTTTATGTCATCAAGAGAAAGATGTTAAGAGCAGACACCTCAGAATTGCAAGACATAATGACATTGAAGAGCTGAAGGCAAATAAACCAAGTACATTTTTGAAAATATTTCTGTCATAAGAGAAAGTATGAATTACTTGCAAAGAGGCATCTTAATTTACTTCTCAGCTTGACAAAGGATTAGACATCTGCTTTTAATCCCTTTCTAGTTCCTAACAGAAAAGCATTTCCAAGAGCAAAACAATTATGGAACCATTTTCTGCTTGGGAGTCACCCTGATGTGGGCTTCACCTTTGGACTTGATGAAATCTTCATGTTCTCAGGATTCTATCTTTTCCCAAAGCCTTTAGTATTGCTAGCAATAATGAATGACCAACCTGGACAGAACATTTACTGATCACCTCCTCCATAGAAGATTGTTATAAAAACTGTCCCATAGTGGGCCATGTGAAAGATAGTGGGCTCACCACAAATACTCTACTTTCTTTCCCAGGATTGTGAGGCAAACAGGTCTAAACACTCATAGATCATATTTCTTACAAGTGAGGGAGGGGTCAGGACAGACATAGATTATGAGCAGAAAGATGAGCTGAACATCAAATAAAAAAGAAATACTGTTGTGGTATAGCTCTGTGTTATGGTTTAGATTCGGAATATCTCCCAACATGCTTTTGTATATAGATATTGTGGAATATCTGTAGAGTCCATGTGCTGCTAAGAAGCAGAACCTAGTTGGAAGGAGCCAATTCCAAGCCTTGACTCAGAAAAGGAAGATCACTGAGACAGGACCTAAGTGTATATGCTAGCTCCACTCTCCCTCTCTAATTCTGCTTCCTGTTGTTGAATCCATGAACAGCTTTCCCCCAGCGAGGCTTCTGCCATGTGCTTCCATCATTTCCAGCCACCAGCAAATGGGCTAAGACCTTCTAAATCTGTGAGTTAAACCTTTTCTCCATTAAGTTATAGATGTTGGGTATTCTGTCCCACCAATGACAAATTAACCAAGACATTTCATTAGAAGTATGTATACAATCTATGCAATCAAGGAGTAAAGAAAATCAGGAAATCATAATGTCCAGAAAGGTTCATTTATTGAACAAAAGTGTATCCCATCAGCACATAAATCTCTGTACTAATCAAAAGGACTTCTTGAATCTGTGACGCTAAGGGCATGCAGTTGTGACTACTCTCATGGACTGTATTCAGGAATCATCCACATTGCCTGCTCACTTTTTCAGATCCCCATCACAACTAAAGGGCCTTAAAATGTTGGTTAAGGTGGGGGAAACAATGTCCCATTTGTGAAAACCACTGCTCTACAACAAGTTCCCAGGCTTGAGCACAGCCCCTTTGCTGTCTGGCCTCATTCTTCTTCTGTAGTCTCTACTCTTCTCTTGCCCTTGCAGGGGAAGAAATCAGTGGGAGATTCCAGCACAGCCAGTTCTGCACTGCTGCCTGCAATCCTGTTTCTGTGCCTCTAGAAAACACCTAGTGGGCCTTCAAATCCCAGCTCAGACCCAGGAAACCTTCCCTAGCTCCCAAACACCTGTCCCATCTCAGCTCTTAGTATGTACTTCTGACACAATGTGGCACTCACCATTTATGATTTAGCTGATGTGACTATGAAATTCCTAATGAGAGACTCATTTATCCCCTAGGCATTCTGCTCATAACAGAGCAGGCATTTAGTAAACACTAGCTGAATTGAAAGATAGTGTTTTGGGATAATGACACCATTGGGGACTGACTCTTCTCTCAGCTGGTCCTACCATTACATTCAATCTATATAATAAAAAATGTGATAGCACTTTTGGGACACACAGGCAAATAAAATAACTCTGCAACTCCTGTTATTAGAGCAGCTAACAACATAGAGTCCAGGTCTACAGGCTTACTGATTAAGGAAAATCAGTAAATTTAAAATTTTTAGGATTTCAACCAAGGTAGCCACATCGATAATATGTAAGAGGGCCAGGACCTTGACTTTGGAATAGCAGACCTGCCTTTGTTAGGAGTTAACCTTCTTTGAAATTCTCCTTCTCTGAGAATTAGTTCTATTCCAATTTTAAGCATTATCTGCCTTCTTTCACCTTTTCTCTTCAAAGAGACACTGAAGTAGGCTTTCTATGGGAAGTTAGTTTTGGAACTTTATAGTTTACCATGATGTCAATCAAATGTAGCAATGCAAATTTCATTATAAATGCAACATTACTACTAATGTTTTATCATGCTTTCCAAAATGCTGAGACATTACACTTGCCAGCACATTCCCATCCATTGTATCACAAGTCCAATCTTCAACTGCCACCTTCTGCCAAGACCATCTGAGTCACCTTCTAACTAGCAAGATGGACAATGTCAGGAGGCAGCTCACTGCAGGCAAAGTATGGGCAGCTCTCTAGGAAGAACCCAAAGGTCACCTCATCCTTTCAGGTCTGCAGCTAGGGCAGAACTGAGATCTGTTCCTTTGCCAGACATCAGAGCCATGGTAATTGAATATCATCATGTTAACAGTGGGTACCAGTGGTGGGCCTGTCTGTGAGGGCAGCACTTGTATCTTACACACAGTCATTGATGAATTAGTAGCCCAGGTGGTGAAAGACACCATGGAATTATTAATGAAGTCTATATCTCCCTGGAGTCTTTCTTTGGCCTTCATCTGATTATCTCTGATTAATCAAAAGGAAGAGGCATGTCCTGCACTACCAACTTCATGCAGTGTGAGAAGCAAGAAGGGGCAGGAAGCTTTAGGAGCAAGTTGATGCTCAGTTTTGAAGTCCTGGCATCCTTGAGGCCTTCTTGACGCCAACCCTGAGATGTGGCTCTTCTGTTTGAAGCCCAGAAAAGCAAAGCCCACAGGGCAGAGGAGAAGGGGGAACTTGAAGAGTAAGAAATGGCCCCAACAAAGCTAAAAATGGGTGACTTGGGGGCAAGACTCAAGCCTGGTTTTTCCATGCTCCAGTACTTAAAATTGTTTAAGGCTAAGTCAGAAAAGCACCCGGTCGCAGGGATGGGGGTGGAAAACTGTTTTCTCTGTGAGCATGCTGTTATTACAGGACTCCCTCGAAAGCGGAGTAGTGCCAACTTGCCTCCCATTCGGCTGCAGGAACAGCGAAGAAATAGCCTATCTCACACAGAATCATGTGGATGGCAGGGTTGCAAAACTCAGAATCTGGAGGCTGGCTGAGTTCCAGCGCTAGAGGTCAGGACTGCACCAGCCAGAGTAGTTTCTGCCCCATGGCTAAGTGGGAATCTGTTTCAGAGGCTGCAAAAGCAGCCAGGGGATAGTGTGAGTTTCCACATATGCTGTAGGGGGGGAAAACCTAGAAATTAAAGTATATGTATATAAAAATATGCATAAACCTACTGTTATTTTCCTAAGATACAAATATGAGAAAGAAAGAAACAACTTCTGACAGCTCAGAGGCTGCCTGGACCTATCATCCAGGCTTTGGTATGCTAGCAGCTGGCCTGGCTCAGGTATCTCTAGTTGGACATAAACAGTTTCACAGAGGACCAGTTTCAGACATGACCAGTCCTTAACCATAGTGGATCAAGACAGAATAAGACCATTGCAATCATATCTACACACAGATAAAACACAAACATTATTTACACTACAAAACAACCAAAATAATGCCCCATACCCCGTGCTGTCCTCATATCTATAATCACAACCACTCTGGGAGGCTGAGTAAAGAAGATCACAAGTTTGAGATCAGGCTGGAAAAGTTAGCAGTTTAACAAGTTTATCTCAAACTATAAAAATAGGGGCTGGAGGAATGGCACAGCGGTTAAAACACTTGTCTTGCATGTGCAAGACCCTGAGTTCGATTCTCCAGCAACACATAAAACTGGGCATGGTGGCGCAGGCCTGCAGTCCCAGCACTCAGGAAGCTCAGACAGGCAGATTGTTCTGAGTCCAATGCCAGCCTGGCCTACAGTAGTGAGTTCAGGACCAACCTGGGCTACAGAGCAAGACCCTGTCTCATAAAAGAAAAAAATACAAAAATAAAAAAGGTTATGAGAATCTAAGTGCAAAGGTCCTGTGTTTAATAACCTGTATCACAAATAAAAATATTATCAAATATCAAATGCTACATAAAGATGCCATTGTTCATGCTGGAGACAGACTTTCTATGGAGATGGAGGTGGCTGGAATTGGACTGTAATCCTGTTGCTAAAGCCAGCTTGCCCAGCCACAAAGCTCAAAGCTAACCTGCATGGAGAAATTCTGCTGCCCACCCATTGATATTTCTTTGAGGAGGAGAGCAGAGGGCACAATCTTAACATTTTTTTGTCCAACTCAGCACACAGGACTTATTTAAAGTTTCCAACACGTTATCAGGAAACAGGTGTGAATGATCTTATACTGCTAGGCCAAAATTCCTCTGGCATTCTCAAAGCCATGTTCCAGGTCATCTCAAGCAGAAGATGTTCACATGTTTGTAAACACGGTTGTAAGGCTACCTTTTTGAGCTGATGAGATGTAATTCCAATGAAAAGAAGAAAGCTACACCTAAGAAACAGTGTTTCATAGCTATGTTTTTAGTGAGTATCTTATTCTCAAAATAATGCTATCCTAGAGACTTAACGGGTGCTAGTGGTAATAAAGGCCTTGCCTTCCTAAGCAGTTCAGTATCCTCAAGGAAAAAAAATGAGGAAATTAAAAGAGAAGGCTTACAGACCAATGAAAGATATGGCTACACCTTGCCCAGGACTCTATTTTCTTGCCTTCATACACAATATTTTCATGGCTTAGCATGAAGCCAAGCCTGAAAATTGTGTTAGACCAAGCTGGTGTGAATCACTTCCCTATGCCTGTCTTTAGTAACAAAACTCATCATGAGTTCCCTCTGTATCCAGCCTATGCCCTGATACTGACTGCTCCTAATCCTTGCAGTAATTTCAGGGTGATGCTATCATAATCCTTGTTACATGTTAGTGGCCATCATGGCTTTGAGAACATACATGACTACCTTAGACTTTTTCTCATAGCTAGGACATACTCCCCAACACCCATAAATTAAGTGAGGAAAACTGTGTTTTAGCTCACAGTACAGAGGTCTCTGGCAGTTTGTGCATTGTCATCTGACAGTAATGGAAAAGCATGGCGTAAGAGACTCACATAAAACAGATGCTCACTCCCATTACAGCCAGAAAGCACAGGGACTGGGGAGAAACCATGGGCAAGAATATGTACTTCCAGACCATGCTGTTATTTTTGGATCTGGAATGTCTGCCAAAAGCCTCATGTCTTTGGATGTAGTGAGATACCTATACAACTATGTGCTGTTAAGAGGTGGGGTCTGGTCAGAAGGAATAGAACGCTGGGGCTTGACCCAGAAAGGGTAGACTACTGGGACAGGGCTTGGATGAGTATACACTAGCTCTGCCCTTCCTCCTTCATTTGGCTTCTTCCACTCTGCCATGCAATAAGCAGTTCTTGCTCTAGCTACACCTTGTGCTTTCACCATTGCTAGCTGACCATGGAGTCACCAAGGCCTTATAAAGCTGTGAGCTAAAATAAATCTTTCCTCTTCTAAGTTGTGGATGTTGTGTCTTCTGTAATAGCAAAGCAATAGTAACTAAGATACATGCCTATTGTGATCTGTAATCCACCTCTGTTAACCAGTCACCCTCTCTTAATAGCATAAGAAATTACTAGTGGATTCACAGGATTCAGTTAACACTCTCAATCCAATCACCTTCACTACATGAGATTAGGGGCAGGGAAACATTCAAGATAGAAAATATAATATTCTGTTACTGACCCCCAAAATACTTATGCCAGTCTCACTGTGCAAAATGCATTTAGTTCATTTCAAGAGTTCCCAGAATGTTCACAGACCCAGGACTGCTATAAAGTCCTAGTCAAAAGTCTTTCAGACTTAATGCAAACACTTTGCGGTGAGCTCTTATGAAAAACAGAGTAAAATTAAGCACTTCTCCTAGGTCTTAATATAAACATGGCCACCTCAAGAAGTCAAGCAGTCCTCTCTCACCTTTCCCTACCTTTGCTCCTGTCACATATATAGCCAATGATTCCCCTCCTATCACTAATATAGCCAATGACTAACAATTTCCTATTGCCCCAGTCAGGCAGGCTGCTGCACCTTTCTCAGAGCCTGGCAGCACTCTCTGTCAATAAACATCTCTTAGACTGCAACTCTTCCTCCCTTGGGCTTTATGGCATCTAACTCTAACAACTTTCAACATAAAATGGCACAGAGTAAATATCCCCATCCATCCCAACAGGGAGGAAAGGATGATCAAAAGCAACAAGACCAAAGCAAAACTGAAACCCAGCAGGGCAAACATTAAATACTGTAGTTTATATCCAGCACCAGGGTGAGATGTGATCTCCATAGGGCTTGAACAGCCTTGCATGCCCCAGTGGCATTGCCTGATGAAAATATAATTGCCTTGCTCTTCAAGTGACTCTGATCACTGCCTGTGGTCTTCCTCACAAGATAATCCACATTACTGGCACTTCCAATTTATTGGGAAATTCTCACATTTTCATACTGTCTTATCTATCAACCTTCTTCTGAAATCTCAGTGGAAGTCTCCATGTTCCCACAACTTTTGCATTCTGCATGCCTATATGACCAGCATCCTGTACACAAGCATCTGCTGCTTTCTTGAGCAGGAGCCAGGCCCTTTGGTTCACAACCAAAAAAAACTCAGAGTCCTTAGATGGCTCAACTTCTTGAAGATTCACTTTTCTAGGTGACTCTGCATAGTGCCTCGGAGCTCTCTTTTCAAGCAAAGTCTTTAAATCACTAATGCTTCAAAGGATGTAGTCTTGTTAGTTCCTGAGGTGCCCTGATGCGAACCTACTGTCCTGGTGCAAATCACTTACCTTATTTTTATTGTTAATCTTTTCAACAAACATGCTATCTTTTGTCCCAACTTTGCAATCACTTTCCTATAAATCTATAAGCTTTTTTTCATCTTTTTACCCTGCCATTTTCTCTTGATTTTCAATGTAGAGCTGGCTAAAAGCAGTCAGCGGTGTCCAGGAAAAGCTTGAATTATCAGCTTGGACCAACAGCTTTGGGCTGTCTGGATATTTCCTCCACCAGATTAATTAATTCATCATCTTTAATCTCAGTGTCAGCTAAAGTCTCAAGCCATGGGGGAAAAAAGTGAAACACTTTTTTTTCCAGAGTCTAACACACATGACTTCTAGAATAGTTGTCAGTAAAGCCCTTCTTCCCCTCTGAAATCTCTTGAGTTTGGCCTTCACAATCCATATTTTGACCAGCATGCTAATCTTCTAAACTCTGGTAACAAATTACCACCAACCTCATTTATGGTATTGTAAGGCGTCTGTAGTTGGCTTTTCCAAACTCTTTCAAACTCACTCCACAAAGCAGTTCCAAAGGTTCTAAGCCCCACAGCCCCCCCGTTTCTCTAGTATCCTTTTTTTTTATCTTAGTCACTTTTGTGTCACTGAGACATAATACTTGACACTATTTAAGGGAGGAAAGGTTTATTTTAGCTCACAGGACACAGATCATAGTCTCAGATGGCATGACAGAAGAAACTAGCAGATAACAGCTACTCAGATTGGGAGAAAGCCAGGAATAAGAATGTGTCTGTTGATGGGATTATGTCAACTTGATGGAATTAGGACCCACACCTCCCTTAGTATTAGGATTTGTCAACCAACCTTGACTGGGGTTTAAGAACTTGTCAGGATTAGAGTGTGAGTCATTTGTGGGCTGGCCAATAAGAGAAGAGCATCCACCCAGATGTGGGAGGCCCAACTGGAACTCCAATGGTATAAAAGGGAGGAAGAGGGACAATTGCCCCCGCTCTTCCTCTGGGAAAGTTCTTGTCTTCACAATTGTCAATGGGCGTCGCAGATTGCCAGCACAGATTCATTCCTGTCTCAACTTGTGCCTGTCTGTCTGTTGCTGCCCTTCAGTCGCTGATCTTCAGGCTTCGGTGTTCACCTGAGATCTACAGCAGATTCTCACCTCACCGGCTGTTCTGCAGTCCCAGATGGTAGATCTACTGCTTGGCTGGGCAGCCATCTTGGACCACCTCTATCATTGGACTTGTAAGCCTTCCTACAGACCCTTTTGTGTTAAGATCTGTAAATTCTGTCTTTTGAAAGGAACCCAAACTAATGCAAAGAATGTATCTTTTCAGGCCACATCACTAGTGATCTGTTATCCACTCAGTTACCAGGCACCATCTCTTAACAGCACATGAAGTTATCAATAGATTAATTCACATAGTCTAGTTAACCTTCACAATCCAATCACCTTCCAATTACAGAGATTTCTGAGAGGAATTCCAGTTTCAAACTTGGTCTCTGGGTGTTCATGAATGAAGTAATGAAACCAGAATCAAGAATCCCTGATTGATTCCAAAACACCAACTCTAAACCTCTTGAAATCTCTGACAATTACATCTACTCAATAACGTACTTTTGGAACTTCCTCAACCTGATTAAGATCATTTAGGTAAGTCCACAGATAACATCAAATTCTGTGATACAAGAAGGAAAGCTTTCCCGCTGATATAAGAAGCAAAATAGGAATTTTTATCCTTACCACTTCCACTCAACATTGTACTGAGAAATTTATCCTGAGTTGCTACAAAAGAGAAAAATGTGAAATTCACTCACACCATATAAAAGAAGTAAAACTATTTGTAGATGGCATAATTCTATAAAAAGAATATGCAAAAGGTTAGTCAAGGAGGGCTCTTTCTGGTGCACTGACATCTCTGAGCTATATAGTACAGTCTCCACCTAAAGCTCTGTTTCAGTGGAGGTGAAAAAATAATACCTCAAAGAATTCACATATTGTGGGAAGAAAGTATGGCTGAGTAAAAACCAGCAGCAAATGATAGCCACTCCAAAATTTAAGTTGGAAACACCTGGAAAACAAGAACTTAGCAAAGAGAAAGACAAGACCTTCAGAAATTAACAGAAGACTGTCAGGAAAACTAGAAACCACAGAGATACTGCAGAAACTAAGGGCATTGCAGACAAAAGAACAAAGCACCCAGGAATGCAACCATGGCTTCCCTGAAGAGGCATCTTTCTCTGTATCCTGAAGAGAACTGAGAGCCTCAGTAATAAACAATGAACAGGCAGCACTGGCCCGAAGAAAAGCCTATGGGTACTATGAAATGCAAATACAATATGGGATTGATTTCACTCTGAACTGAACTTCAAACATGCTAGGCTAACATTTGAGAATTAATACACTCTATCTGAAAGGGATGTGATCAAAAACTCTTTTGGGAAGGGACTTATTATTTGTAGTAGACTTGTTTCCCAAATCAGAAGTCACAGAACAGCCACATATCAGAGTTTTTGAGGTCATCTTGTCAAAGTGAATGGGTGGGACACACTACAGGAGACAACTAGAGAGATAGGGAGGTCTAGTGGCAGATTCCCTAAGAGGTAGGGATAACAGTGAGCTGAGGCTATGGAAGACATGGTAATGCTCCCCAATGTAAAGAGGAGCCAGATTAGTCACATGTGGTTTTCTGAGAAGGATGAGTCTGAAAGTTCCCTCTTTTCCATTATTGAGAGTGGTATAGTTGTAACTTTTAATTGGCTATTATGATATGTCAATATACAGTTTGTCTTAGACTCTAAGATGTGTAATCTTCTGAATGGGAGCCCTGAAAAGCAATGAACTTCTCACTCAGGGGTCAATTGGCTTAAAGCATCAGCACCCAGCTTTTTTGGCACCAGTGACTAGTTTTGTGGAAGATAATTCAGGGAGGGAGCTGATTCTAGTATTACCACTTCAGCTCCATCTCAGATGAGCATTTGGCATTTATTTATTAAAATCTAGATTCCTCACACGTGCATTTTTGTAGGAGGGTTTGTGTTCCTATCAGAATCCAGTGTTGCCACTGATCTGACAGGAGGCAGTGCTCATCCATTAACATGAGAGATGAGGAGCAGTTATAAATTCAGATAAAGTTTTGCCTGCTGGTCTGCTCCTGGCTTCCTGCTGTGCAGCTGAGTTCCCAACAGGACACAGATTGGTACTTGTCTGTGACCTAGGGATTTTAGACTTAGGAGGCAGACAGACCAGGGACATAATATAGTTCCACACAGTCACATGCCCACTGGGAAGCCTTTTTGCGTGTCTGCTATGGGCAGAGCTCAGTACTAGACATCAGGCATTCAACAGTGAATAGGAAAAGACCCCACCAACTCTCCTAGTTCTCAGCCTAATGCAAGTCCTCTTGTCTATGGGCCTTTCTCTAACCCCAGTGGGGTTAGAGAAAGACCCAGTGCTACTCCACCTCCTGAACTTAGGCCTTCAGAAAAATATGTTCTTATGCACTAGACCATTCTCTACCAACTCTCTAGTCTCCAGAGGCATGCTCCACAGACCCAAGACCCCCAGGGAATTGGGGAATGAGGGCAAGTCAAGTGTGCTATTCTAGGACCTCTGGGGTGGCAGCTGTGGTGGGAAGCAGTTGAGCTCTGAGCCTGACCACAGAAAGGCAGTTGGAAGATGCCTTTCTGACAGAGTCCCACAGGAGTAACAGCCTTGGGCACTGGAAGGGTAAAGGATGGGGGTGGGGACCAGAGCCTGTCTAGGACAAAGATAAGCCACAGACGCATGTGTATTGGAGTGGCGATTGAGGACCAGGAGCATCGCCTCCAGGAACCCCGAGTTGCAAGTGGGGCCAGAGGTACCTTTGACTCCAAGGGTGGATGAAGCCAGGGATAGGCCAGGTGGGATGGGATGTCCCTGGAGGACAGGGCCCTGGCTCCAAGCAGAACAAGGTCCTGCTACTGCTGCTGCTCCTGGGCCCAGTCATGAATGCCCACGGCCTGCCACCTCCAAAAGCAGCACCATGGAATAGAGCCTCTGGCCTTAGAACCGGAACAAGAAGCAGCCACTTTAGCCCACAGAGACTGTGGGGCAGGTAAGGGACCCTGCAGGGTGGTTGAGGGATGTGATGGATCACAGTGATCCAAGATAGAAATGGATGATTGAGGAGGAGGATGGAAGAATGAACACGAGAGGAGGGGCCAAGGAAGAAACTGGCTTAACATGAATATTTTATCCATTGTGTATTTGTTTGCATTATTATTTTAAAACGTATTAAATTTTTATAAATTTCTTGATTTCTGAATCTTCTGGCTCTCCTTAAATTTTACACCAAGACAGTGCCTTGATAACTTTCCCCAGTGCTCTGTATAGGGCAGAAATGAAAGAGTTGTCAACTTCAGGTCACATGCACACTGTTTTGCTAGAAACTGCCTTCAAAAGGCAGATTCTCCTGTTATTCTTTTTTTTTTTTACAAGTGGCAATAGCAAACAGGTGATGTGACTTGTCACTCAGTTTATAGGCCCCAACAGCTTATAGTCCCCAACATCCAGGCTTGATGGCCTCCAGCTGTTCTCTTCTCATCTCTGAAGCTGGTTGAACTGAAAAGGCCACCAAAGTGAGGGATCATAATGGGGTGAGGATCTTGCATCCTAACACCTGTCCTGAAGATGATGGGGTTGCCATAATGAGGGGATTCAGAAGGATGTGTTATCTCCCTGCCTCACCAGTATTCTGGTCATAAGTGGGTAAGTCAACACTTGAGCATTCTGTGGGGACTGCTTAACAATGAGTCTCCATCAGGGTCAGGCTTTGTGCTAGGATTATGGTCCCAAAAGATCACAGAAAGAGGGAACTGAGTGAGATGACAGACACATACAGTGTGATGCCTTCAGTACAGAGCCTGATCTGGGATGAATGACAGGAAGAAAAATGCAGCTTGTCAAGAGCATTGCAGACACAGAACTTTCAAGGAGTTCCAAGTGGTTGGCTGGGTTGAAGCTGGTAAGGTGGTCCGAAAGGCTGGATGGACAGCCAGGCCCACACTCAGACACCATGAACCCACCGCCTAGAAGACACACTTTATCTAGGGGAGTTTTGTAGGGATGCAATCTGACTAGGCTTGGATGGGTAGGCCGGGTTGTGAATCTAAAACTAGAGAGAGCCTAATAAGTATGGCCTGGTGACCTGGGCAAATTGACAGCTATGAAAATAGTCAGAGGATGAAGGAAACAGGCAAGTGAGGAGTAAGGACCATCCCCTGGCTTTTTGATAAAGTAGTTAACAAAATGCTGTGACCTTATCAGGGGGTCTTGTATTTTAAACAAAATGATTTAAGAGAAGAAGGCTCTTAAAGTCATGCTAAGAAGAAAGTGAGGCTTGCCATGATCTTGTCCAAGGTGTTCACTCACTGACTTATTTTTTAAAATTTTCTGGGGGAATAGGACTAGAGATGCTGAGTATGGCCTGAACCACAGGGCCAGTCCACACTTAAGGCACAATAGAATTATGTGCATGTGTGTATATATGTGTGTGTGTGAAATGCTTCCTCCTTGGGCAGATGCCTAAGCTGGTATAACAGATGCAGGGTTCTGGCTGCTGATATAGATGCCCTGCAAAGACCACACTGGGGAGGAAGAAGCTGGGGACCCAGGGCAGCAGCAAGTTCTTGGGGGCAGAGCTGGCAGATTTTAAGGAGGATCTCCTGCATCCAACCTTTATTCTGCACCCAGGAGGCATTGGAAGGATTAAGGATAAAATGATCAGAGTTGGACTTGTGTTTCAAAAACATTTCTAGATGGGAGAATGGTGTGAGGCCAAAGCTGAGGTCCAGAATAGAGAACAAAGAGAAAGGGCTATAGCTGCCTTGTAGGAGATGGTGAACTGGGACCTCAGCACGCACTTAGGCATGAGCAGGAGGCATGGTTCCAGGCAGCTAAGGGCCAAGATTCCTACAAAGCTGTCAAATGAATGTAAAGTGAGAATATGGGAGCTGGAGTGCTGGCTAGGGAGAAATAGTACTCTCTTGGTCTGCCAGTGGGAAGCTGAGTTTCTGAAACAGAACCTGCATTATGACTTATACAAGTGTGTATTTTCTTTAATCAAGAAATTCTTCTGTATCTGGAGAGAATAATGAAACTTTTACTAAATATTATGAATGTATCCATAGTGAAAAGGTGGAAATATCCAAATACTAGATGACAGGGGAAAGTAAAAGAAACTAACCATTTGTGCTAGCAAGATGAAACAGTTACTCAATACATTTTTGAAGATTGTAGTGACAAAAGATTTTAAAACAAACTGCAAAGTGCCTTACTATTTTTCTATTTTATAGTGAAAATTTATTCTATTTAAAGTAGCAAATTGCAATATTTTTATTTTAAAAATTACAGAATTATGTAACAACTTACAAAATAAAGTCATTCTGGAGATGGATGATGGTGCTAATTGCTCAGCAATGTGAATATACTTGCCACTGAATTAACTTCGGTGGTAAAAGTGAAAAATTATATGGCATGTATTTTCCATAGTTTTTATTTATTTATTTTCTTCCTTTTTGTTGATGTGTATAAATGCAAAACTTAGAGTTTAAAGTGATGGTAAGCATTTTGTGCTCGTACATATCATGGCAAAGTTACAGATCCTTCCCCTCTATCCTTCCAATCCACACCCCCCCGTTCCCATTATTTCCCACATCAGAAAAACCATCCAATATTTCACCTTCTGCTTCTGACTCACTTCACTAAGCATGATGATCTCAAGTTGCCTCCATTTACCTACAAAAGCCTCCAACCTATCTATCTTTATAGATAAGTTTTTTAAAAGAAAATACAAATAGCAGAAGAGAGAAAATGAATATTAAATTTAAAATGTACTTTATACTGCTTAGTTGTGTTATATGTTATATTCTTATGAGTTTAAGACAATGAAGATTTTAAGATAAAAAATTATTTTGCATCACAAAATCAACTCTTGATTTCTGGATCCACTTCTAAGGTGGAAATGCATTGGCACAAACCTCTAGTAGCAACACACACATTCAGTTAGCACCATTTTGTTGCTGCATCTTGGTAGGAAATTGGGTTGATAATTAAAATCGTCTACAGCAAAACCTGGTTCTTCTGAGTAATTGGAGGTTGTTTATTAGTTACCTTGAGTCTTTTAACTTTCAGAAGGGTTATTCAGATGCAGCATCTAAGGACACATAAGTCATGTTAGTATGGGAGGGAAGTGACTCAGGGTATAATGATGCCAAGTTTTCTGCTAGTGCAGAGCGTGGGAAGATGGCAGAGAAACAGGATCCAGGGAGCAGTGTAGGAGCCAGTAGCCATGCATGGGCCAGGAAGAAAAAGAAGTTGAGGGAGGAGAGTATTTGAGATACTCAGGGAAAGAGTTATTGGAAAGAATGGCAGACCTCATGTTGTCTCTTGCGGAGATATCAGGTATAACAGGAAATGGAGATGACCTCAGACTTTACTCTTGATGCAAGCCTTATGGGCCATGATCTGTGTGGTGTCAGAGGGAGATGGAGGTGAGAGCCAAGGAGGCCCTCCTATGTTCCTATCATGTGAGACAGTGCCAAGTACAAGCAGGATGGACGTACAGATAGCCAGATGGATGGATGCATACAAACATAAATAAACAGTTTAGTAGAGAGACGGATGGATGGAAAGACAGATGGATGGATGAATATAGATGGCCTTATGGATGGACAAATGAATACACAAATAGATGGATAACAAAACAGATGACCAGACAGGTTAATAGATAGACAGATACACAGGTGAATGCACAAATGACTGCACAAATGGAAGGATGGGCAAGCAGATGAACAGATGAATGAGTGGTCAATAGCTGAGTTAATGAGCAAGTGGGTGCACGGATGGTTGGGCCAACAAATGAGTACAAAGACAGATGAGTGGAGGATGGGTGAAAAAGTATTTTTATAGATCAGTGAAAAACCTCATGAGTGCACTGGTGTTGACCAACATCTCCTTGGATAAGAATAAAAGCAGAAGAGCCTCACATGGGGACACCTTAAGTCAGGAGTGACCCAGTCTTCAGGGAGAAGCTAGCCTGAGTGGATCATGAAAAAATTGTGAGGACAGACTCAGAGACGTTAAACTGAGTCAGTAGGATGTCTTGCCACACCACATCCACCTGAGAAAATGTTCATTCAAGGGCTTACTGAGCAATTATTATGCCCAGCATTCCCAGCAGTACTGATGGCCCCAGAAGAAGATGGGGTACATGTGGGGTGACTCCAAGACCACGAGCACTGCCTGCCCAGGCAGGGTATAGGATTCTGGGGGGCTGGCTACACACATACCCTCTACCAAGGAGACAACCTGCTATCTGCAGCTTTGTGCCTGTCATTCCCAGCAGGTTCCTTCTCCAGCTCCACCCCCAGGAGGCAGGTCCCAGGTGCTGGCCTTACCAGTTTTGGTCTGTGCCTCACTCACCATGGTTTGTCTTTGGCAGTGGAACTCAGCTCATTGTCCTAGGTAAGTGGCTCTTGTGATCTTTCCCAGTATGTTTTATCTTCCTGCTGTCTCAGGAAAGCCCATTCACTCTCCTTGAAAACTTCTCTATGTTCCCAAGGACTGACCTTTTACCTTTCTCCATGGGGTGTTGAGGAGGTGGGTGGTCTTTTCAAAGGGCAGGGTAGATTCAAGATGAGGAACAGGAGAGTAGCAGAGGGATCAAAGAGTTACCTGCCTGCCAGGAAGAATCATGTGTGGTTGGAGGCTGCAGTGCCCTGTAGTTTGGAGACAGCGGTCTCAAGAACACAGCCAAGGCAGAGGGTCTGTTGATTGGGACAATGGCAACAAAGGAGATGGCAGCACCTTAGAGGAACCCCAGGGTTTGTTTTGAAGGAGCTCAAAACACCCTGGAATAGGTGAGTAGATCAGAGTAGAGCAGAAACTGGTGCTCAAGAAGGCAAGATGCTCTAGGCTCTATGTATTGCAGTCACATATTCCAGGCTATCGCCCCCAACCCAGGACCATTCTGCAAGGCTGGATAGGGATCCCCACTTCATAGAGGTGGCTTGGCACTGGAAGAATAAAGTGTGCTGGAGGCCTGTGTTGGGAATTCAGGAGGTTGGATCTAAATTTCAAGCTCAGACTCCAGAGGCCAAGGAAGAGGATTACCCTTGTGGCAATGGGGAAATTGTAGCTGCAAGGTGAGGTGCTTGGCCAGGTTACCTGGGAGAAGAGACCTGGGAAGGGTTTATAGGGAGGCACAGGACTGTCTGCTCTCTCAAGGGCACAAGTAGACAGGAGGGAAACAAGAAGGAAAGGAGGGTCCACATGTGGACAAGAGGCTTTAACATGAATGGCTGAAGTTATTGGGTGAAGTGGAGAAGGGTCCCTAAGACTTGAGTTCTTTTTGTTGGCTTTATCTCATCTCTATTCACACAGGTCAACGCAAGGCTGCTCCTTTGGTTACCTTGTTCCCACCTTCTTCTGAGGAGCTCCAGGCCAACGGGGCCACACTGGTGTGTTTGATGAGTGACTTCTACCCAGGCACTGTGGCTGTGGCTTGGAAGGCAGATGACACCCCCATTGTTGAGGGAGTGGAGACTACCCAGCCATTCAAGCAGAGCGACAACAAGTATATGGCTAGCAGCTACCTGACTGTGAAGCCTGATCAGTGGAAATCTCACAACAGATACAGCTGTCAGGTCACACATGAAGGAAGCACGGTGGAAAAGAGTGTGGCTTCTGCAGAGTGTTCTTAGGTCCCCCCTACACTGTGTCCACCAAGAGCTGGAACCTGAGAGAGCTTCCCATTTCCACCCCATCCATTCTCCCTGCATCCAAAGAGTGCTCAAAAAATATCCATCTTATGACTAAATCCTGCTCTGCCTCATTTGTTCTTTTACCCTAAATATTCTTTTTATTATTATTTGTGATACACATTAATTATATTAAACTAGGGACATCAGTGTATATACATATCACATCTTAACATTTCCATTAATGCTTTCATTTTCCTTTTCCATGCTCTCTCCTCTTTCTTCCCCTAATTCTCTCCTGTCTCCTCACAACCTATCTTGCTGTTTCCTACTATTGCTCTTTCATTTCTGGTACTTTACTTATTTATACTTTGGGTTTATCAAATTATATTTAACCTTCTCTGATTTATTTCCACTAAGCACAATGATATCAAAGTGCATCCATTTCACTACGAATGACCCAAATTTCTCTCTCTTAAAGACAAAGTGTGTATATACCACATGTTTTTTATTGATTGATGGATACTGGCTGCTATCCATGATTTAGCTATTAGGAATGTACTGCTATAAACACATGTCTTTAAGGAATTGCCGTATTGATTTTCATAGTGATTGTACCAGCTTACAGTCCCAACAATGTACACGTTTCTTTATTTCCTACAGCTTCACCAATATTTCTTGTTTCTTGAATTCTTAATAATAGCTGTTTTTAATAAGAATAAAGATGGAACCTCAGTGTTGTTTTGGTTTGCATTTCTTTAATGGCTAAAGATAGTAAATATTTTTTCATTATTTGCCACTTGTTTTTCTTCTTTTTTCCCATTTTATTGATAGGTATAAGTGCAAAACAAAGACTACATTGCTCTTGAGTATTTTGTGCACATATATATCATGGCAAAGTTATAAATCCTTCTCTTCTCTCTATTCAAACCTCGCATTGAACCTCCCACTCCCTTCTGCATCCCTTCAGTTCCCATTATTCTCCACATTAAGTTCTATAAATAATAGTCATCTGAGTTTCTCATATTAGAGAAACCATTCGATATTTCACTTTCTGCTTTGCTTCTGACTCACTTCACTATGTATGATGATCTCAAGCTGCCTCCATTTACCTACAAAAGCCTCCAACCTATCTGTCTTTATAGATGTGTAGTATTCCATTGTGTATAAATACCACAATTTGTGTGTCCATTTGTCTGTTGATGGGTACTTTGTTGTCTTCCACATTTTAGCTATTGTTAGTTGTGCTGCTATGAACATGGGTATACATGTATCTCTGTTACATGTTGTTTTTAACTCTTTTGGGATATTCCCAAAAAGAGGTATTGCTGGATTGAAGGGGATATTTATTTCAGTCTTTTGAAAGTCTTCCATACTGCTTTCCATAGTGGTTGTACTAGTTTGCATTCCCACCAGCAGTGCAGGAGGGTTCCTTTTTCCCCACAGCCTTGCCAGCACTGATTACTGTTTGTGTTCTTGATATATGCCATTCTCTGTGGAGTTAGATGTTTTCTTAGCGATGTTTTGATTTGCATTTCTCTTATGGCTAAGGATGTTGAACATCTTTTCATGCATTTATTGGCCATTTGGACTTCTTCATCTGTGAACAGCCTATTCTCTTTTCTTTTGTTCATTTTTCAATAGGGTCTTTGATATTGAGGGGCTTATTTTTCTTCAGTTTCCTGTATACTTTGGTTGTGAACCTACTATCTGAAGTATTGGTGGTGAATATTTTTTCCCAGTCTGTTGGTTCTCTTTTTACACTGTTGATAATTTCCTTTGTCATGCAGAAACTTTTTAATTTGACATAATTTCATTTGTTAATTCTAGGGGCTATTTCTTTTGCTTTTGGTATTCTATTTAAAAAGTCTTTGCCTACACCTATGTCTTTTAGATATTTGCCTGATTTGTCGTCCAGAAGGCTCAGTGTTTCAGTTTTAAAATATAGGCCTTTGATCCAATTTGATTTGGTTTTGGTGCATGGTGACAGATCTGTGTCTAGATTCATTCTTCTGCATATGGATATCCAATTTTCCAAGGACCATTTGTTGAAGAAATTGTCCTTTTTCCAGTGTATGCTTTTGGCTTCTTTATCACAAGATTAGGTAGCTGAGGGTATTTGAATTTGTCTCTGCATTCTCACTTCTCTTCTGCTGTCTGTTTTTGTGCCAGTACCATATAGTTTTTACAACTATTCCTTCATAGTATAACATGATGTTTGGAATTGTATTGCCTCCTGTTTTACTCTTGTTACTTAAGATGGCTTTGGCTATTCTAGGTCTTCTTTGATTCCATATGAATTTAAGGATTATTTTTTCAATTTCCATGAAAAAAATTTTGGTATTTTAATAGGAATTGCATTGAATCTGCATATCACTTTTGGCAGTACAGTCATTTTGGCTATAGAGATTCTGGCTATCTAAGAACAGGGGATGTCTTTCCATTTTCTGATGTCATCTACATCTTCTTTCTTCAGTGTAATGTAGTTTTTTTATATAGGTCCTTCATTTCCTTGGTTAGGTATACTCCTAGGTATTTAATTTTTTGCTGGGATATTGAGAATGGGATTATTCTTCTGAGCTCTTTCTCAGTGAGTTCATTGTTGCTGTAGAGACAATTTATAATTTTTTAGTATTGATTTGGTAGTCTGCAATTTGGCTGAATTTGTTTATTATTTCCAAGAGTTTTGTAGTGGAGTTTTTGAAGTCTTCATATCATCTGCAAATAAGGATAGTTTGACTTCCTTCTTTCCAATGCAAATTCCATTTATTTCACTTTCTTGTGTGATTTTTATGGCAAGTTTTTCAAGGACTAATTTGAATAAGAGTGGTGAGAGTGGGCAGCCTTGTCGTTTTCCTGATTTGAGAGGAAACGCTTTCAATTTCTCTCCATTTACTATAATATTTGCAGTGAGTTTGGCATATATGGCTTGTATGAGTTTGAGATAAGAACCTTCTACACCTATTTTTCTCAGAGGTCTTTTTTAATCATGAAAGGGTGTTAAATTTTATCAAAGACTTTTTATGCATCTCTTGAGATGATCATGTGGTTTTTATTTTTGCTTTTGTGCTGTATTACATTAATTGATTTATGTTTGTTGAATCAGCCTTGCATCCCAGGAATGAGGCCCACTTGGTCATGGTGTATAATCTTTCTGGTTTGCCAGAATCTTATTAAGAATGTTTGCATCTATATTTATTAAGAATATTGGTCTATAATTTTCCTTCCTGGTGAAATCTTTGGCTTTGGCACTAAGGTGTTGCTAGCCTCTAGAAATGAATGTGGTAGTATTCCTTCTATTTCATATTCATGGACCAGTTTGAGAAGAATTGAAGCTAGTCCTTCCCTGAAGTACTTAAAAATTTCTGCTGTGAATCCATCTGGTCCTGGGCTTTTATTTGTAGGTGGAGCTTTTATTACTGCTTCAATTTCTGTGTGTGTAATGGGGTTATTCAGATGCTTATGTCTTCTTCATTTAATTTTGGTATTTTGTATGCATCTAGGAAGTTGTCCATTTCTTCCCAATTCTCTAACTTGTTAGAATGTAGGTGTTCAAAATAATTACTCATAAATTTCTAAATTTCTGCAGTCTGTCATAATTTCACCCTTTTAATTTCTAAGTGCATTAATCTTTGCTTTTTATTTCCATCTTTTAGTGAGTTCAGCTAGAAGTATGTCATTCTTATTTACTCTTTCAAAGAACCAGTTCTTTGACTCATTAATGTTTTTTAATGTCTTTTGAATTTCATTAATTTCAGATCTGGTTTTTATAATTTCTTCAACTTTTTTTTTTTTTTTTTGCTTAAGTTGTTCTTATTTCTCTAGGGCCTGATGGTGCATCATTATGTTTATTTGTGACTGTTCTGTTCTTTTCATGTGTCCATTTATGTCTATGAATTTTCCTCTAAGTACTGCTTTCATTGTGTCCCATAAACTCTGATATGATGTATATTTTTCATCATTTAACTCTATAAATTTTTAAATTTCTTCTGTGATCCATTGTTTGCTCATTAGTAATTTGTTTAGTCTCCATGCATTTGTGTATTTTCTTTTGTTTCTTTGCTGTTAAGTACCAGTTTTATTTCACTATGGTCTGAGAGTACACATGGAATTATTTCTATTCCTTTGTATTTATTTAAGCATTACTTATGACCTAAAATATGGTCTATTTTAGAAAGTGTTCCATGTGCTGCTGAGAAGAACGTGTATTCTGTTGATGTTGGCTGGAAACCCCCGTAAACATCTGTTAGGCCCAAGTTTTCTACAGTGTTGATTAGCTGTTGTGTATCTTTGTGTATTTTTTTTTTTTTGGTCTGGGTAATCTATCTATCTGTGACAGTGAAGTATGAAAGTCCCCTACTGTAATTGAATTGAGGCCTATATGTCTTTTCAGATCTAACAATTTTTGGTTTACATAATTGGGTACTCCAGAGTTGGGAGCATATATATTGATAATTGTGAATTCTTCCTGTTCTATTGTTCCCTTAACCAGTATAGAGGGACCACCTTTGTCTATCCTAATCTGTTTTATTTTGAAATCTTATGAGTCTGAGACTGATATAGCTACCGCTGCTGTTTCTTGGGTCCTGTTGCATGAAATATAGAATTCGGTCTTTTTATTTTTAGTCTATGAGTTTTCTTGTGTATCTCTTGTAAGTGGCAAATTGTGGATTTCTATTTTTTGATCCAGTCAGTTAGTCTATGTCTCTTAGTAGGTGAGTTGAGGCGATTCACATTCAGAGTACTTTTTGAGGTATGTTTGGTATGTCCTGACATCATTATAGTTTTTCAGCATTGTTTACTAGCCCTACTTTTTTTCTCCGCTCATTCTCCTATGTCTGTTGTCTCTTTTTCTCTGTGGTCTTTGCTGTCTTTAGCCTCCCTTTTGCTTTCTAAGTTTCCTTTATGTATTCTCTGCAGTGCTGGCTTAGTGGCTGCAAATTTCTTTAAGCTTTCTATCTCATGGAAAGTTTTAATTTCTCCCTCTAATTTAAAAAATAATTTTGCTTGGTATAGCAGCTAGGTTGGCATTTATGTTCTGTCAGTGCTTGCATCATGTTTCTCCATTATCTCCTGGTTTTTAGGGTCTGAGTTGAGAAGTCTGTAATTATCCTGATGGGCTTATCTTTGTAAGTCATCCTGTGTTTTTCTTTTACAGCTTTTGAATGTCTAATATTTTAATTATTATGTTTCATGATGAGGTTCTCTTCTGATCCAAGTTGTTTGGTGTTCTGTATGCCTGCCCTAGTTCCATGTTCATTTCTTTGTTTAGATTTGGGAAATTTTCTTCTATAATTTCATTGAACATGGTCTTTCAGCCTTTTGTTTTGTCCTCAGTTTTCTCCTGCAGTCCCTTAATTTGGAGGTTGTTTTTCTTTGATTCATCCATCAGCTGTTGTAATCATTCTCTTTCTTCCTTTTTTGTTTTGAATTCTTTATGGCCTGTATTTTCTAGTTCAACCATTTTATCTTCTAGGTCTGATATTCTATTCTCAAAATGTTTCTACTGGTTATTTATTTTTTTCTTTTTTCACATACTGAATGTCTTCTTTCAGTATTTTTATATCTCTGCTTTATTTTTCTCTAATTTCTTGTATTGCCTTCATTATCTTCTGTTTTATATCTTCTTTGTTTCCCCTCTAATTTCTTGTCAATGTTTGCTGATAGTATAGTAAGATGTTGGTATAGCTCTTGCGTTTCCTGTTTCATTTTCTGTTTCAATTCTATGTATTTCTGGGCCCAAAAATTATCACCTTTCTTTAGCCTTTTTCATCTTTGGGTTCTGCTATTTCAAGATCCCTGGTGTTGTTTTCTGGGGTGTCAGGTCTTTCTGTAAAAGATTTATTTCCATGTTTTCTCATGGTTCTGTTACAGTGAGTTGAGATTCCAATATTGTGGATGGGCTCTGTTTCTTTTCCGGAGATCTAAAACATACCCTTTCTGTTTTAAGTGTTACCTGCTGTCTCTGGGCACAGGATGGATGGGGTCATGCTAGGCCTATTCCCATGAGTTCTCAGGTACAACAGGGGCTCTGCTGGCAGCTACCTGGCTGTCTCTGTTGTGCAGGAGGGATGGGGCACATGAAGGCACAGTCCTCTGACCTCCCAGATGCAAGTGGGTCTCTGGTGTGGGGTACCGGGCTGTCTTTGGCACATTGAAGGTTCCCGGATGCTCAAAGGCCCATTTCTGAGAACTCCCTGGTGTAGTCCGGGCTCTCTGCCACTTGTTTTTCTTCTCAATAGAGCCTTTTAATTTTAATCATTCATGTTTTGACTGGGTCTTTAATATTTGGGAAGTCTACCTTTTGCAGTTTTTTGCACATTGTAAACATTAGCCGTCTATCTGTGGAATAGCTGTCAATTTTTTCACATTATGGAGCCTTTTGCTTCACTCTTATTTTCTTTGATGTTCAGAAGGTTTTTAATTTGATATAACCACAGTTATTAGTTCTTGGTGTTATCTTTTTGTATAGATGTCTGTTGTATTAGATGTCTGTTGAGAAATTTCTCAACAGACAATGTCAGTATCTTACAGGGTTTTGCCTATTTTATTTTCCAACAGGTTCATTACTTTTATTTCAATATCTAGTTCTTTGATCCACTTGATATGATTTTAGTAAAGGGTGAAAGATGAAGGTTTACATTTGTTCTTCTGCATGGGGGTAACCAGTTTTTACCACACTCTGTTAAAGAGACAATTTTTTCTCCAGCACATGTTTTGGCCATTTTTTTTTTAAAGATCAAGTGGTTGAGGGTACCTGGCATTGCTTTTACATTCTCAATTCTGTTCTGTTGATCCACCTGTCTTTTTTTGTGCCTGTACAAGGTGGGTTTTATCACTGTTGCTTTGCAATATAGCTTGATGTTTGGGATCGATGTCTCTTGTTTTTGTCTTGTTGCTTATAATTGTTTTGACTATTGTGTGTCTCCTCTGATTCCCTATGTATTTTAGGATTTTTTTATTTTTTTTGAAAAATGCTGTTGGTATTTCAAACCTGTATGGTTTAATTTTGACAATCCACGAACAGGGGATGTTTCATTTTCCTGATATTTTCTTCAATCTCTCTTCTCCGAGTACTATAGCTTTCACTATAGAGATCTTTCATTTCATTGGTTAGGTTGATCCTTTTTTGTTTTGGTTTTTTTTTTTTTTTTTTTTGAGGCTACTGTGAATAAGATTGTTTTTCTGCTGTGGCCATTGCTTGCTGTGGATCTGTAGGCACAGATCTCCCAGCCTGCTGTCATCTCTCACTAAGGAGCTAGGCCTAAGTCTCAAGCAAAGCTGCCAATCAGATGATGTGGGCTTGGGCTGGTGTCTGCCTCCCTACAGCCATTGTTGCCAGCTGAACTAGGGCTGGGTTTCTCAACTTGTGGCCATAGTTTGTTTTAGAGGCCAAAGTCTCTCCATCTGCTGCCATTCTATCAGTTTACATAGGCCCAGATCTTCCAAACCACCAACAGCACCAGCACTTGCCATGGATATAGGCCAGGGCTTCCATGCCTGCTGCCATCTTCACTCACTGTAGACTAAGCCCAGGTCTCATTAGCCGCTGCCTTCTCCCACTGTGAACTAAACCCAGGTATCTTCACCCACCACCACCATAGCTTGCTTGTGATCTGGGCCTTACCACCCCACCCATTATCATAACAATAGGGTTAGGGTTAAGGTAGGTGTTGTTAGGGTTAGAGTTAGGCTTAGGTTTAGAGTTTAGTTTGGGGTTAGGGTTGGGGTTAGTGTTGGGGTTAGGGTTGGGGTTGAGGTTTGCATTGGGGTTGGGTTGTGGTTAGGGTTAGAGTTAGTGTTAGGGTTAAGGTTATGTTTAGGGTAGTGGTTAGGGTTAGGATTATTGTTAGGGTTAGAGTTAGGGGTTAGGGTTAGGATTGGGTTTGGTGTTGGTGTTTGGTTGGGGTTGGGTTTGAGGTTACAGTTAGGGTTAGGGTTAAGGTTGGGTTTGAGGTGGGTTTGGATTTGGGTTTGGGGTTAGGGTTGGGTTTGTGTTAAGGTAAGGGCTAGGGTAGGTGTCAGGGTTAGGGTTAGCTTTAGGGTTAGGGTTGGGGTGGAGTTGGGGTTTGGGGTTGGGTTGGGGTTAGGGTTAAGCTTATGTTAGGGTTTGAGTTAGGGTTGGGGTTGGGGTTGAGTTGGGCTTGGGTTTAGGGTTAGGGTTGGGATTGGGATTGGGGTTGGAGTTGGGGTTGTGTTTAGGGTTAGGGTTAGGGTTAGGTTAGGTTTAGGTTTAGGGTTAGGTCAAGATTAGGGTTAGGGTTGGGGTTGGGGTTGGGTTTGCGGTTGGGGTTGGGTTTAGGGTTAAGATTAGTGTTCTGGTGGTGGTTAGGCTTAGGGTTACAGTTAGGGTAGGGGTTAGGATTAGGGTTAATGTTGGGGTTAGTGTTGGAGTTGAGGTTGGGGTTGGGATTAGGGCTAGAGTTAAGGTTATGTTAGGGTATTTTTTAGGGTTAGGGTTAGTTTTAGGGTTAGGGTTGGGGTTGGGGTTTGGGTATGGGTTGGTGTCGGGGTTAGGGTTAGGTTTAGGTTGGGGTTAGGATTAGGGTTAGGTTAGGGGTTAGGTATAGGGTTAGGGCTAGGGTAGGGTTAGGTTAGGGTAAGGGTTAGGGATAAGGTTAGGGTTAGGTAAGGGTTACAGTTAAGGGTAGGTTTAGGGTTAATGTTAGGATTGGGTTAGAGTTAGGGTTAGGATTAAGTTGGGGTTAGGGTTAGGATAGGTTTAGGGTTAGGGTTAGGGTTTGGGTTAGGGTTAATTTAGGGTTAGGGTTAAGTTTAGGTTAGGGTTAGGCTTAGGTTTATGGTTAGGTTAGGGTTAGGTTTAAGTTAGGGTTATTTTAGGGTTAGGTTAAGGTATGGTTTAGGGTAGGTTTAGGGTTAAGTTAGGTTGAGGTTAGGATTCAGTTTAGGGTATGGTTAGGATTAGGCTAAATTAGGGTCAGTGTTAGGGTTAGGGTTGGGGTTGGGATTGGGGTTATTTTTTGCATTGGTGTTGGAGTTAGGATTAGGATTAGGGTTAAGTTTAGGGTTATGTTAGGGTTAGGGTAGGGGTTAGGGTTAGGTTTTGGGGTGGGGCTGGGTTTGGGGTTGTGGTTGTGTTTGGTGTTTGTGTTGGGTTTAGTCTTCGGGTTAGGTTAGGGTTGGGGTTTTTGGGGGTTGTGGTTAGTGTTAGGGTTAGTATTAGTGTTAGGTTTAGGCTAGGGGCTAGGGTTAGGTTTCAGGTTAGGGTTAGTGTTGGGGTTAGGGTTGGGGTTGGGATTGAGGTTGGTTTTGGGATTAAGGTTACGATTAGGGTTATGTTAGGGTTTGGTATAGGGTTAGGTTTAGGGTTAGGGTTGGGATTGGAGTTGGGCTTGGGGCTGTGTTTGGGGTTAAGGTTAGGATTTGGGATGGGGTGTGGGTCAGGTTTAGGATTAGGTTTAGGGTTAGGTTTAGGGTTAGAGTTGGTGTTGTGTTTCAGCTTTCGGTTGGGTTTGGGCTTTGGGTTGCGGCTTGGGTAAGGGTTAGGGTTAGGGTTATGTTAGGATTTGGGTTAAGGTTTGGGTTAGATTTAGGTTTAGGATAGGTTTTAAGGTTGGAGTTATGTTTGGGGTTGGGGTTGGGCTTGGGGTTGGGCTTGGGCTTAGGGTTAGGATTAGGGTCGGGGTCAGGCTTAAGTTTAGGGTTAGGGTAGGTGTTAAGGTTAGGGGTAGGGTTAGGTTTACTTTAGGGTTAGGGTTAGGTTAGGGTTAGGGTTTGTGTTAAGTTTAGTGTTATGGTTAGGGCTAGAGGTTTGTTAGGGTTACAGTTAGGTTAGAGTTAGGGTTAGGGTTAGGCTTAGGTTTATGTTTAGGTTAGGGTTAGGGTTAAGTTATGATTAGCGTTAGGGTTAGGTTAGGGTTACGGTTAGGGTTACGGTTAGGCTTAGTACTTGGGTCATAGATAGGGCAAAATTTTGGTATACTTTTCAATTTATGGCGATCATGAATGTGAGGTATGGGGTTAAGGTTAGGGTTAGGTTAGGTTTAGAGTTAGGGTTAGGTCAGGGTTAGGGTTTGGATTCAGTTTAGGGTAGGTTTAGGGTTAGGGTAGACGTTATGGTTTAAGTTAAGTTTAGGGTTAGGTTAGGGTTAGCTTTGGGTTTAGGGTGGGTTTGGAGTTGGGGTTTGGGTTGGTGTTGGGGTTAGGGTTGGTTTTAGTGTTAGAGTTAGGTTTATGTTAGGGTTTGGGTTAGGGTAGGGGTTAAGGTTAGGGTTAGGTTTAGGGATTTGGTTAGGATTGGGGTTAGGGTTAGAATTGGGATTGGGGTTGGTGCTGTCATGGTTGGTGTTGGTGTTGGGGTTGGGTTAGGGTTAAGATTAGGGTTAGTGTTAGGTTTAGGGATACGGTTATGGTTGGGGTTGGGGTTGAGGTTGGTATTGGGGATGGAGTTAGCGTTCGGGTTGGGGTTAGGGTTAGTGTTAGGGTTAGGGTAGGGGTTAGGGTTAACTTTGGGATTAAGGTTGGTGTTAGGGCTGTGGTTGGCGTTGGGGTTGTGCTTGCGTTTGGGATGGTGTAGGGGTTAGGGTTAGGGTGAGGGTTAGGGTTAGGTTTAGGGTTATGTTAGGGTTTGGGTTACTGCTAAGATTAGGGTTAGGTTTAGGATTATGGTAGGGTTTAGGGTTAGGTTTAGGGTTGGGCTTGGGGTTGGGCTTGAGGTTTGGCTTGGGGCTGGTATTAGGGTTGAGGTTGGGGTTTGGATTAGGATTAGGTTTAGGGTTATGTTAGGGTTTGGGTTAGGGTTTGGGTTAGGTTTAGGTTTAGGGTAGAGGTTAGGTTTAGGGTTAAGTTTAGTGTTAGTGTTCGGGTTAGAGTTAGAGTTAGGTATGGGGTTGGGGTTTGGGTTCTGTTCA
Source organism: Ctenodactylus gundi (assembly GCA_004027205.1). NCBI lineage: Eukaryota > Metazoa > Chordata > Mammalia > Rodentia > Ctenodactylidae > Ctenodactylus > Ctenodactylus gundi. Next base: position 26,198 of record PVKB01006074.1, on the reverse strand, counting down.
GGGTTGCCATTGGGGTTAGGGTTGGGGTTGGGTTTAGGGTTAGGTTTAGGGTTAGGGTTGCGTTTGAGGTTGTGCTTAGGGTTGGGCTTAAGGTTAGGGTTAGGGTTGGGGTGGGTGTTGGGTTTGGGGTTGGGGTTGGGTTTGGGGTTGGAGTTGGTGTTGGGGTTAGGTTTAGGGTTAGGGATAGGGTTATGTTAGGGTTTGGGTTAGAGTTAGGTTTAGGGTAGGGGTTAGGGTTAGGGTAAGGTTGGATTTAGGATTACTGTTGGAGTTGTGCTTGAGGTTGGGCTTGGGGTTTGGGTTAAGTTTAGGGTTGGAAGTGGGTTTAGGGTTAGGGTTAAGTTTATGTTAGGTTTTGGGTTAGGGTTAGGGTCAGGGTTAGGGTAGAGGTTAGGTTTAGGTTTAGGGTTAGTGTTAGGGTTAGAGTTGGATTTGGGTTTGGGTTTGGCATTTTTCTTGGGGTTGGGGTTGGGGTTGATGTTGAGGTTAGTGTTAGGGTTGGGGTTGGGTTTAACTTGAGGGTTAGGGTTAGGTTTAAGGTTAGTGTTAGGTTTAGGGTTAGGGTATGGGTTAAGGTTATGGTTATGTTTGGAGTTGGAGTTGTGGTTGGTTTTGGGGTTGGGGTAGGGGTAAGTGTTAGGTTTAGGGTAAGGGTTATGTTAGAGATTAGGCTTAGGGTAAGGATTGGGTTTAGGATTGGGTTTGGGGTTGGGGTTTGGGTTGGGTTTGGGGTTATTGTTGGGTTTGTGGTTGTGGATGGTGTTGGGGTTAGGGTTAGGGTTGGTTTTGGGTTAGGGATAGGGTTAGGGTAGTGGTTAGGGTTAGGGTTAGTGTTAGAGTTAGGTTTGTGGTTAGGTTTGGGGTTGGGTTTGGGTTTTGGTCAGGGTTAGGTTTAGGGTTAGGGTTAGTGTTAAGGTTGGGGTTGGGGTTTGGGTTAGGGTTGGGGTTATGGTTGGGGTTAGGTTTGGTGTTGGGGTTTTGGTTGGGGATGGGGTTGGTGCTGGGGTTAGGGTTGGGGTTAGGGTTAGGGTTTGGGTTAGGTTTAAGGTTAGGGTTAATGTAGTGTTTAGGGTTAGTGCTAAGGTTAGGGTTAGGATTAGGTTTAGGGTTGGTGTTAGAATTGGGTTTGGGGTTGGGTTTGGTGTTGGGATTAGGGTTAGGGTTGTGGTTTGCATTAAGATTAGCGTTAGGGTTAGGGTTTGGGTGGGATTGTGGTTAGGGTTGGGGTTAGGGCTAGGGTTAGGGTTAAGTTTGAGGATGGGTTGGGGGTTTGGTTTGGGGTTGGGATTTGGGTTGCAGTTGGCTTTGGTGTTTAGGGTTAGGGTTAGGGTTGGGCTTAGTGTCAGGGTTAGGGCAGAGTTTAGGGTTAGGATTAGGGTAGTGATTAGGTTTAGGGTTAGGTTTGGAGTTGTGGTTGGGGTCGGGGTTGGTGTAGGGGTAAAGGTTAGAGTTAGGGTTGGCTTTTGGGTTACTGTTAGGGTTAGGGTATGGGTTAGGTTTAGGTTTAGGTTTAGGGTTAAGCTTGGGTTTATGGTTGGGGTTGGGGTTAGGGTTGGGTTTAGGGTTGGGGTTGGGGTTGGGGTTAGGGTTAGGCTTAGTGTTAGGGTTAGTGTAGGGTTTATGGTTAGATTTACGGTTAGGGTTTGGGTAGGGGTTAGGGTTATCATTAGTATTAGGGTTAGATTTTGGGTTAGGGTTTGGGTTGGGTTTGGGTTTAGGGTTGATGTTGGTGTTAGGGTTGTGGTTGAGGTTGGTGTTGGGGTTGGAGTTTGGGTTAGGTTTGGGGTTTGGGTTAGGGTAGGGTTAAGTTTAGAGTTGGGGTTAGGTTTATAGTTAGTGTTAGGGTTAGGAGTTGGGGTTAGGGTTGGGTTTTAGGTTTGGGGTTGGGGTTTGGGTTGGGGTTGAGGTTCAGGGTAGGTTTAGGGTTGGGGGTAGTGTTAGGGCTAGGTTTAGTGTTAGGGTTAGCGTAGGGTTTAGGGTTAGGGATGGAGTTAGGGTTGGGATTGGTTTTGTGTTTGGGGTTGGGATTGTGGTTGAGTTTGGGGTTGTGGTTAGGGTTACAGTGGGGTTAGGGTTAGGGTTATGTTAGGCATTAGTGTTAGGGTTGCTTTAGGGTTAGGTTTAGGGTTAGGGTAAGTGTTAGGGTTTGGGTTAGGGTTGGGGTTTCTGTTGGGGTTCATATTGGTGTTCGGTTTCGGGTAGGGTTTAGGGTTAGGTTTAGGGTCAGGGTTAGGGTCAGATTTAGGGGTAGGGTTGGTGTTAGGGTTGGGGTAGGGGTTGGGGTTCGGGTTCGGCTTGTGGTTGGGATTGGGGTTGGTGTTGGGTTTGGTGTTTGGGTTAGGTTTGGGGTTAAGGATAAGGTAATGTTAAGGTTTGGGTCAATGTTAGGTTTAGGGTAGGGGTTGGGGTTAGGGTTAGGGTGAGGGTTAAGGTTGGATTTAGCATTGATGTTGTGGTTGTGCTTAGGGTTGGGCTTGGGGTTGGGATTGGGTTTAGGGTTAGGGTTAAGTTTATGTTAGGGTTTGGGTTAGGGTTAGGGCCAGGGTTAGGGTTAGTGTAGAGGTTAAGTTTAGAGTTAGTTTTAGGGTTAGAGTTGGATTTGCGGTTGGGGTTGGGGTTGGCATTTTGCTTGGGGCTGGGGTCGAGGTTAGTGTTAGGGCTGGGGTTGGGGTTAACTTTAGTGTTAGGGTTAGGTTTAGGGTTAGAGTTAGGTTTATGGTTAGGGTATGGGTTAAGGTTATGGTTATGTTTGGAGTTGCAGTTGGGGTTGGTCTTGGGGCTGGGGTAGGAGTAAGGGTTAGGTTTAGGGTTAGGTTTATGTTAGGGGTTAGGCTTAGGGTAAGGATTGGGTTTAGGGTTGGGTTTGGGGTTGGGGTTTGGGTTGGGTTTGGGGTTATTGTTGGGTTTGTGGTTGTGGGTGGTGTTGGGGTTAGGGTTAGGGTTGGGTTTTGGGTTAGGGTTAGGGTTAGCGTTACGGTTGTGGCTAGGTTTGGGGTTGTGGTTGGTTTTTTGGTTGGGGTTAGATTTAGGGTTAGTGTTAAGGTTGGGGTTGAGGTTTGAGTTAGGTTTGGGGTTATGCTTGGGTTTTAGGTTTGGTGTTGGGGTTGGGGCTGTATTTGAGGTTGGGATTGTGGATGAGGTTTGGGTTAGAGTTAACATTAGGGTACAGGTTAGGGTTAGATTTAGCTTTAGGGTTAGGATTGGTTTTAGGGTTGTGGTTGTGGTTGGGTTTGGGGTTGGGATTGGGGTTACAGTTGGCTTTGGCATTTAGTGTTAGGGTTAGGCTTAGTGTTAGAGTTATGGTAGGGTTTAGGGTTAGGGTTAGGTTTGGGGTTGGGGTTGGGGTTGGTGTAGGGGTAAAGGTTAGGGTTAGGGTTGGCGTTTGGTTTATGTTTAGGGTTAGGCTTGGGTTTAGGGTTGGGTTTAGCATTGGATTTAGGGTTGGGGTTAGGGTTGGGTTTGCAGTTGGGGTTGGGGTTAGGTTTAGTGTTAGGGTTAGGGTTAGGCTTAGTGTTAGGGGTAGTGTAGGGTTTAGGGCTAGGGTTGGGGTTAGGGTTAAGGTTTGGGTAGGGGTTAAGGTTAGCATTAGTGTTAGGGTTAGATTTGAGGTTAGGGTTTGAGTTGGGTTTGGGTTTAGTGTTGGGGTTGGTGTTACAGTTGTGGTTGAAGTTGATGTTCATGTTGGGGTTAGGGTTAGGGTTGGGGTTTGGTTTAGGGTTAGGGTTAGGGTTGGGGTTAGGGTTACGATTAGGTTTAGGGTTAGGCTTGGGATTAGAGTTGGTGTTGGGGTTGGCATTAGGGTTGTATTTATGGTTGGAGTTGGGGTTGGGGTTGGTGGTAGGTTTAGGGTTGGTTTGTAGGGTTAGGATTAGGTTTAGTGTTATGTTTAATGTTAGGGTTAGCGTAGGGTTTAGGGTTAGGGTTAGGTTTGGGGTTGGGGTTTGTTTTGTGGTTTGGGTTGGAATTGAGGTTGAGGTTGGGGTTACGGTTAGGGTTAGGGGTGGGGTTAGGGTTAGGGTTATGTTAGGCTTTAGTGTTAGGGTTGAGTTTAGGATTAGGTTTAGGGTTAGGGTTAGGGTTGGGGTTTAGTGTTCAATTTGGGTTTGGCTTTGGGTTTGGGGTTGGGTTTAGATTTAGGGTTGGGGTTAGAGTTAGTGTTGGGGTTGGGGTTGAGGTTGGTATTGGGGTTGGTGTTAGGGTTTGGGTTGGGTTTAGGGTTATGCTTAGGGTTAGGGAGGGTTAGGTTAGGGGTTAGGGTTAGGGTTGGGGTGAAGGTTGGGGTTGGGGAAGGGATTTGGCTTGTGGTTGTGGTTCAGTTTGGGGTTGGGGTTTGGGTTTGTGTAGCGGTTAGGGTTAGTGTTAGGATTAGTTTTGGGGTTAGGGTTGGAGTTGGGGTTGAGTTTAGGTTTGGGGTTGGTGCTAGGGTTTGTTTTGGCATTGGAGTTGGGGTTGGGGTTAGGGATAGGGTTGTGGTTTGGGTTATGGTTAGTGTTAGGTTATGGGTTAGGTTTAGGGTTAGTGTTAAGGTTAGGGTTGGGTTAGGGTTGGAATTGGGATTGGGGTTAGCATTAGGGTTAAGTTCAGGGTTGGAGTTGGGGTTGGGGTTAGGGTTCGGGTTAGGTTTGGGGTTGGGATTGTGGTTGAGATTGGGGTTAGGGTTAGGGTTATGCTAGGCATTAGTGTTAGGGTTGGGTTTAGGGTTAGGTTTAGGTTTCGGGTAGGGGTTAGTGTTAGGGTTAGGATTAGGGTTAGGGTTGGGTTTGGATTTGGGGTTGGTGTTAGGGTTCAGGTTGGGTTTAGGGTTAAGGTTAGGGTAGGGGTTAGGTTTAGGGTGAGTGGTAGGGTTGGGGTTAGGGTTGGGGTTGGGGATGGGTTTCAGCTTGCGTTTGGGATTGGGGTTGGATTTATGGTTATGGTTAGGTTTAGTGTTATGTTAAGGTTTGGGTTAGGGTTAGGGTTAGGGTAGGGGTTAGTGTTAGGGTTAGGGTTAGGGTTGAGTTTGGGTTTGGGGTTAGGGTTGGGGTTATGGTTTGGTTATGGTTGTTGTTGGGTTTGGTATTGGTGTGGTTGTGGTTGGGGTTACTTTTGTGTTTGGGGTTGTGTTTCGGGTTAGGTTTTGGGTTGGGGCTAGGGTTAGGATTAGGTTTAAGGTTAGGGTTAGGCTTACTATTAGGGTTAGTGTAGGGTTTAGGGTTGGTGTTAGTGTTGGGGTTAGGTTTAGGGTTAGGTTTAGGGTAGGGGTTACTGTTCGGTTAATGGTGGTTAGGGTTAGGTTTAGTGTTGGGTATTATTTTGAGCTTGGAGTTGGGGTTGGGGTTGTGACTAGTGTTAGAGTTCGGCTAGGGATAGGATTAGGGTTAGGGACAGGCTTAGGGTAAGGGCTAGGGTTAGGTTTAGGGTAAGGTATAGAGCTAGGGATAGAGTTAATGTTAGGGCTAAGGCTAGGACTTGGACTTGGGTTAGGGCTAGAGCTAGGGTTAGGACTAGGGCTCAGGTTAGGCCTAGGGCTGGGATGAAGGCTTGGGCTAGGGCTAGGGTTAGGTCTAGGTTTAGGGCTAGGTGTAGGGATAGTGCTAGGGTTAGGTTTAGGATTAGAGTTAGGGCTAATGGTAGATCTAGGGCTAGGGTTAGGGTTAGGGTTAGGGCTACAGCTAGGGCTAGGGTTAAGGCTAGGAGTAGGCCTAGGCCTATGGCTAGGTTTAGGGCTAGATCTAGGGCTAGGCCTAGGGTTAATTCTGGGGTTAGTGCTAGGGCTAGGTCAAGTGTAGGTCTAGGGCTAGGTCTAGGGTTAAGGTTAGGACTAAGGCTAAGGTTATTGTTAGGGCTAGGGTAGGGCTAGGGTTAGGGTTTGGGTTTATGGTTAGGGCTAGGGCTAGGGCTAGGGTTAGTGTTAGTGTTAGCGTTAGGGCTAGGCTTAGGGTTACGGTTAGGGTTAGGGTTTTAGGGTTAGTGTTAGTGTTAGGGTTAGGGCTTGGGCTAGGGATCGGACTAAGGTGAGGGTTAGGGCTAGGGCTATGGTTAGCATTAGGGCTAGGGCTAGGGCTAGGACTAGGACTAGATTTAAGGTTATTGTTAGGGCTAGGCCTGTGACTATAGCTAGGGCTAGGTTTAGGTTTAGGGCTTGGGCTAGGGCTAGTGTTAGGGCTAGGACTAGGGTTATCTTTATGATTTAAGGTTTGGGCTAGGACTAGGGCTGGGGTTAGTGTTATTGTTAGGATTTGTGTTAGGGCTAGGTTTATGGTTCAGGTTAGTGATAGGGTTAGTGATTAGGGTTAGGGGTTAGGGCTAGGGTTTGTGTTAGGTTTTAGGGTTAGGGTTAGGGTTAAGGTTAAGGGTAGGGTTAGGGTTATGCTTAGGGGTAGGGCTAGGTTTAGGGTTAGGGTTAGGGCTAGTGTTATGCTTAGGGCTTAGGGTTAGGTTTAGGGCTAGGGCTAGGATCATGGCTAGAGTTAGGGTTAGGTTTAGGGCTCAGGCTAGGCTTAGGTTTTAGGGTTAGAGTTATGGTTGGGGCTAGGATTAGGGTTAGGGTTTAAGGTTAGGATTAGGGTTAGGGCTAGGGTTAGGCTTAGGGTTAAGTTTAGGGTTATTTTTAGGGTTGTCATTAGGGTAGGGGTTAATAGAAGAGTTACAGTTAGGGTTAGAGTTAGGCTTAGGGTTAAGTTTAGGGTTATTTTTAGGGTTGTCATTAGGGTAAGGGTTAATAGAAGAGTTACAGTTAGGGTTAGGGTTGGTGTTGGTGTTTGGGTTTGTGTGTGGTTGGGGCTGTGGCTGTCGTTTGTGTTAGTGTTTGTTTGGGGGTTGGGATTGCTTTTGGTTTTTTCTTTGGGGTTGGGGTTGGGTTTTGGGTTAGAGATCGGGTTAGGATTAGGGTTAAGTTTATGATTAGGTTTATGGTAGGAGTTACATTTCAGTTAAGGGTAAGCGTTAGGTCTAGGGTTGTGGTTTCTGTTGAACTTGGTGTTGGGGTTGGTCTTGGGGTTAGGGTTAGGGTTAGGGTTAGGGTTAGGTAGAGATACTGTTAGGGTTAGGGCCAGGGTTAGGGTAAGGGCTAGGGTTAGGGTTAGGATTATGCCTAGGGCTAGAGCTACTGCTAGGGCTAAGGTTAGGGCTAGGACTAAGGCTAGGGCTAGGTCTAGGGTAAGGGCTAGGACTAAGATTAGGGTTAGCCTAGGGTCTAGGGCTATGTTTCAGGCTAGGTTTAGGATTAGGGATAGGGCCAGTGCTATGGCTAGGGCTAGGGTTAGGGCTAGGGCTAGGGTTACTGTTGGGGTTAAGGGCTATGGCTAGGTTTAAGGCAAGGGTAGGTCTCAGGCTAGGTCTAGGGTTAAGGTTAGGTCTTGGACAAGTGCTAGGACTAGCATTATTGTTAGGGCTAAGGGCTAGGACTAGGTCTAGGTTTAGGGCTAGGGCTAGGGCCAGTGCTAGTGTTAGTGTTAGGTTTACTGTTAGGGTTAGGGTTAGGGCTAGGTTAGGTTTGGTTAGGTTTAAGGTTAGATTTAGGGGTTAGAGTTAGGGTTAGGGTTTGGTTTATGGCTAGGGTACGGCTAAGGCTAGGGCTAGGTTTTGGGCTAGAGTTAATGTTAGGACTAAGACTAAGGCTATGGCTAGGGTTAGGGTCTGGTCCACAGCCCGGGCTATGGCTCAGGACAGGGTTAGGGTTTAAGGTTAGGGTTAGTATTAGTGCTTTGTTTAGGGTTCGTTTTTAGGGTTAGAATTACAGTTAGATTTAGGACAAGGACTAGGGCTCGGCCTAGGGCTAAGTTTAGGGCCAGGGCTAGGACTAGGTCTAGGGTTAGGTTTAGGGCTAGGGTCAGGTTTAGGCCTAAGGCTAGGGTTAGGGCTAGGGCTAGGTTGAGAGCTAGGCAAGGGCTATGTTTAGGGCTAGGTGTAGGGCTAGTGCTAGGGCAAGGTTTAGGTTTAGGGTTAGGGCTAGGGCTAGGGTTATGGCTGGGCCTAGGGCTAGGGCTAGTGCTAGGGTTCGGGCTAGGTCTAGGGGTATTTATATGGCTAGGGTTAGGGTTAAGGTTGGGGTTAGGGCTAGGGCTAGGTGTAGTAAAAGTGTAGGTCTAAGTCTAGGGTTAAATTAGGGCTATGGCTATGGCTAGGGTTATGGCTACAGCTAGGATTAGGTTTCACGGTTAGGTCTAGGACTAGGAATAGGGTTTGTGTTAGGGTTAGGGTTACTGTTGGGGTTAGGGTTAGGGCTAGGGTTAGGGTTAGGTGTTATTGTTAGGGTTAGTGCTAGGGCTAGGTTTAGGGCTAGGGCTAGGGCTAGGGTTATGGCTGGGCCTAGGGCTAGGGCTAGTGCTAGGGTTTGGGCTAGGTCTAGGGGTATTTATATGGCTAGGGTTAGGGTTAAGGTTGGGGTTAGGGCTAGAGCTAGGTGTAGTAAAAGTGTAGGTCTAAGTCTAGGGTTAAATTAGGGCTATGGCTATGGCTAGGGTTATGGTTACAGCTAAGATTAGGTTTCACGGTTAGGTCTAGGACTAGGAATAGGGTTTGTGTTAGGGTTAGGGTTACTGGTGGGGTTAGGGTTAGGGTTAGGGTTAGGGCTAGGGTTAGGGTTAGGTGTTATTGTTAGGGTTAGTGCTAGGGTTAGGGTTAGGGCTAGGGCTAGGACTAGGGTTAGGGCTAGGCCTAGGGCTATGGCTAGGAGTAGGTTTTAGGGTTAAAGCTAAGGCTAGGGTTAGGGTTAGTGTGAGGGCTAGGGCTAGGGTTCATTTTAGGTTTAGTGTTAAGGTTAGGGCTATATTTATGGTTAGGTTAATGTTAGGTTCAGGTGTTAGGGTTAAGGATATGTTTAGGGTAAGTTTTAGGGCTAGGGCTACCGCTAGGGCTAGGGTAACCCTAGGCTTAGTGTTAGGGCTAGGGCTAGGGCTTGATTTAGGCTAGGGTTTCAATTAGGTTTAGGTTTAGGGTTAGGGTTAGGGCTAGGGCTAGGGCTAGGGTTAGGGCTAGTTCTAGGGCTAGGTTTAGGGCTAGGGCTAAGGCTAGGGCTAGGCCTAGCGTTAGGGTTAGGGTTTCAAGTTACGTCTAGGGCTAGGGTTAATGTTAGGGTTAGTTTCAGGGTTAGATTCAGGGTAAGGTTAGGATTGGGGCTAAGGCTAGGGCTAGAGTTTGGCTTAGGGCTAGTGCTAGGGTTAATGCCAGGGCTAGGGTTTGGGCTAGGGCTAAGGCTAGGTTTAGGGTTTGGGCTAGGGCTATCTATGGCTTAAGTAAGGGCTAGGACTAGGGTTAGGGCTACGGCTAGGGCTAGGGGAATGGTTAGGGTTATGATATATGTTTAAGGCTAAGGCAAGGGTTACTGTTAGGGTGAGGGTTAGGGTTAGAGTTAGGGCTAGGTGTAGAGTTAGGGTTAGAGTTAGAGTTAGGGTTGGGATACACTAGGGCTAAGGCTATGGCTAGGTTTAGTACTAGGGTTAGCTTTAGGGCTAGGGCTAGGGCTAAGGCTAGGGCTAGGGCTAGGGCTAGAGTTAGGGATAGATCTGGAGCTTGGGCTTTGGCTAAGGCTAGGTTTAGGGTTTAGGTTTAGTGTTAGGATTAGGGTTAGGGCTCAGATTAGTGTTAGGGTTAGGTTTTAGGTCGGGACTAGAGTTAAGGTTAGGGCTAGGTTTAGGGCTAGGGCTAAAGTGAGGATGAGGGTTAGGGCTAGGGCCAAGATTAGTGCTTCATCTAGGTTTAGGGTTAGCATTAGGCCTAGGGCTAGGACTAAGGTTAGGGCTATGTCTAGAATTACAGTTAGGGTTATGGGTAGGGATAGGGTTAGTGCTAGGGCTAGGGCTAAGGCTAGTTTTAGTGTTGTTTTAGGGATAGGGATAAGTTAAGGACTAGGGGTAGATTAGGACTATGGTTAGGACTAGGGATAGGGGTAGGGCTAGGGCTATGGGCTAGGTTTAGGGTTAGGGCTAGGGCTAGATCCAGGGCTTGAGCTAGACCTAGGTTTAGGGCTAATTTTAGGTTTAGGGCTCTGGTTAGGGGTAGGGCTAGTGTTAGGGTTAGGGCTAACGGTATGGCTACAGGTAGTTTTAGGGTTAGGTTTTAGGCTTAAGGTTAGGGTTGGAGCTTAGGGTTAGGGTTAGGGTTTGCTTTAGGTGTAAGGCTAGGGTTAGGGTTAGGGCTAGCATTAGTGCTGGGGCTGGTGCTAGGTCTTGGGCCAGGGCTAGGGTTAGGGTTAGGGTTAGGGATAGGTCTAGGGTTTGGTTTAGGGCTGGGGCTAAGGCTAGGTCTATGTTTAGGCTTAGGGTGAGGGTGAGGGCTAGGGCTATTGTTAGAGTTAGGATTTAGGGTTAGGGCTAGGGCTAGTTTTTGGGTTAGTTCTAGGATTAGGATTAGGGCTAGGATTAGGTTTAGGGTTAGCATTAGTGTATGGGGTTAATATTAGGGTTAGGTTTAGGGTTAGGTTTGGGGTTGGGGTTTGTGTTAGGGTTGTGGTTGGGGTTGTGGTTGGGGTTGTGTTTGGGGTTGCGGTTGGGGTTGGGTTTGGGGTTGGGTTTAGGTTTGGGGTTAGAGATCGTGTTAGGTTGGGGTTAGGTTTAGGGTTAGGGTTAAGTTTATGTTAAGGGTTGGGGTTGGGTTTAATGTTTGGGTTTGTGTTGTTGTAGGGGTTGGGGTTGGTGTTGGAGTTAGGTTTTAGAGTGTTATGGTTAGGGCTAGGGTTAAGATTAGGGTTTGAGCTAGGGCTAGGGTTTGGGCTAAGGCTAGGGCTAGGTTTAGGGATAGGGTTAGTGTTAGGGCTAGGGGTAGGGTTAGGGATAGGGCTAGGGTTAGGGCTAGGGTTAGGGTTAGGGCTCGGTCTCAGGCTAGAGCTGGGGCTAGTGCTTGGTTTAGGGCTAGAGCTAAGGCGAGGTCTAGGGTTATGGCTAGCGCTACAGTTAGGTCTTGGTGTAGGGTTTCTAGCCTTAGGGCTAGGGCTAGGGCTAGAGCTAGGGCTAGGGCTATAATTACGGCTAGGGCTAGGGTTAGGGCTAGGATAACATCTAGGCCTAGATTTAGGGCTAGTTTGGAGTTGGTGTTAGCCCTAAGGATAGGGATAGTGTTAGGTTTAGGTTTTGGATTCGGCCTAATTCTAATGAGTGTTAGTTAGGGTCAGGGTTAGTTTTAAGCCTAGGCCTAAGCATAAAGATAGTGTTTGCATTAGGTTTTGAATTTGTTCTAATGAAAGAATAGTGTTAGGGTTAGGGTTTGGGTTAAGCTTAAGGACAATGGCAATGTTAAAGGTAGGTTAGGGTTAGGCCTAAGCTTAAGGATTGTTTTATAGTTAGGATAGATTTTTGCCAAAGGATAAGTTTAGTGTTAGTATTAGTATAAGGGTTAGTCTAAGAATAAGGATCATTTTATGGTTAGGGTCAGTCTTGGGGTAATGTAGAGTGTTAGGGTTAAGTTTGGGTTTAGGCTTAAGCAAGAGGAGAATGTTAGGCCTGGGTAGGGATAGGCCTAAGATAAGGTTAGAGGATCCCAGGTTCTACTAAGGCCCCATTGGTGAGGGGCAGCATGGAAGATGCCCGGAAGACCTACCAGCCTTTTCAGGAGTGGTCATGCCCAGTGTTACAGGAGCCCAGGTTCTGCTGCAGGACCTGGCATCGAGGGTCAGTGGGGAAGATATACAGGTGTCTTAAAAGCCCTTTCTGGAGCGGCCCTGCCCGGGGCCAGCTGAGCCCACGTTCTGCCCCAGGCTCCACCAGGGTGAGGCATCCAGAAAGATATGTGTTAGTCCTAGCATGCTCTTTTGAAGATGTCCTGCCTGGCTGTTTCTGATCCACATTCTGCTGAAGTCCTTGGCAGTGGGGGTGGAGGAGAAGGTGTCAGGGAGCAGTACCAGCTTTTTCCAAAGCGGCCCTTCCCAGCACTAGTTGAACCCAGGTTCCCCCGCAGGCCCCCTGGGAGAGGGTCAGTGGGGAAGATGTGTGGGCACCCTTACAACCTTTACTGGAGCGGCCCTTCCAGGCACTAGCCATGCCCAGGTTCCGCCACCGGCCCCGGCTGTGAGGGGTTGCATGGAAGACAGTGATTGTGACTGGCTCTATCCTAGCCCATGTTGTGCTGCTGGAGTTGGGAAGATATCTGGGAGTCCTACCAGCCTTTTCCAGAGCAGCCTTGCCCGGGTATGGCCAAAACAAGTTCTTCCCCAGCTCCTGAGGCAAGGAGCGGCCTGGAAGGTGACCACTCCATATCAGTAACATTATGCTTATGCTTACTCCTAACACTATCCTTAGCTGCATTTGGATCGTTTGACCTAAACTTAAGACTGAAACTATCATTCTTGGACCGAAACCTAATCCTAACAATATTCTAATACATAGCACTAACCACAACCCTCACATGTACAGTAAATTTATCCTTAGCCCGAACTCTACACCTAACAGCCCTAGCCATAGCCCAGATTATATCCTTAACCTTTGGCTTTGCCCCAGTCCTAGCCCTAACCCTAGCCCTGCCCTAGCACTAACCCTAGCCCTAAACCTAGCCCTAGAACTAGACCTAGCCCTAGCCCTAACCTTAACACTAACCCTTGCCTTAGACCTAGTCCACACCATAATCCTAACACTAGCCTTAACCCAAGCCCTAGCCTTGAACTAGCCTTAAGCCTAAAACTTCCTTAGCCTTAACACGAACCCAAGCCCTAGAGCTAACCCTAAAAAAAAAAAAAAAAAAAAAAAAACCCTATCCCAGGACACTAAACCTAGCCCCAAACCCAACTGTAAACCCAACCCCATCACTAACCCAAACACTAATGCCAACCCTAACCCTAACACCAACCCTAATTCTAACCCTAAACCCAAACCTAACCTTCAGTTTAACCCCGACTCCAACCCTAAACCAAACACTAACCCCTCCCCCAAATTCAACCCTAACCTCAAACCCAATGCTAACCCTCACCCTAATCCTAACCCCAACCCTAACCCTAGCCATAACCTTAACCCTAATCCTAGCCCTAGACCTAGACCTAGCCCTAACCTTAACCCTAGCCCTAGCCCTTTATCTAGCCTTGCCCTAGCCCTAGCCCTAATTCTAGCCCTAGTCCTAGCACTGGCCCTAGACTTAGCCACAGCCTTAGAATTAGCCCTAAAGCTATCCTTAACCCTAGCCCTAGCCCTAGCTCTAACACTAAACCTACTGTAAACCTTGCCCTAGCCCTAGCCCAAAACCTACCACTAGCAGTATCTGTAGCCCTAACCCTAACCCTAATCTTAGCCCAAACCCTAGCCGTAACCCTAAACCTAGACCTAGACCTGAATCATAGCCCTAGCCCTAGCTCTAACTAGTCCTAGCCTGAGACCTAGCCCTAACCCTAATCCTATCCCTATCCTTAAACCTAGCCATAACATTAACCCTAAATCTACACTGAAACCTAGAAAAATATTTTCCCTAGCTATGATGCAATACTAATCAGACCCCCAAAAACCCTAACGGTATCCCTCACTCCAACACCAACATTGACTTCACAACAAACTCGCACCGTAAACCTAAAACTAAAAATTAAACAAACCCCTAATCTAACTCTAACCCTTAGACTACCCCCACCCCTAAACCGATCTGTAACCCCAACCCCAAACACAATTCCAACTGCAACCCCAACCTTAACCCTAACCCTAACCCTGATATTAACCCCTACCCTAACCCTAACCCTAACCCTAACCTTATCCTTAAAAATAACCGTAACCTTAGCCCTAGCACTAACTCTAATTGAAACCGTAAACATAGCCTTAACCCTAAGTTGAGCTGTAAACCTAACTCTAGCCATAGCCCTAGCCCTAACCATGGACTTAGACCTAACTGAGCCCTAGCTGTAACCCTAACCCTAATCCTAACCCCATTAATAACCCTAACACTAACCCTAGCCCTAACCCTCAACCCTTATCCTATCCTGAGCTCTAGCACTAGCCCTAGCACTAAGCTTAAATCTAGCCTTATCCCTAGACTGGTCCTAGCACGAGCCCTAGACTTAAGCCTAACCTTTTCCCTAAAGCTAACCCTAGCCATAGACCTAGCCTTAGCCATAAACCTACCCCGACCCCTAACCCTAGACCTAACTCTAGCCCAAGCGCTAGTCATAACCCTAGCTCTCGACCTAGCCCAAACCCTAACCATACCACTAACCCTGACGGTAGCCTTAGCAGTAGCCCTAACCCTAGCCCTAGTCTTAGTCCTAACTATAGACCTAGCCCTAATGGTTACCCTGGCCCTAGCTCTAACCATAACACTAATCCTACACTAATCGTAACCCTAACCTTAACCCCAACCCAAACCCAAACCCTAAACCTAACCCTAATCATTAACGTAACCATAACCCCTACCCAAAACCTAAACAGAAACCTAACCCTAACCCTAACCCTAACCAGAATTCTAATCCAAGCCATAAACCCAACCCCAAACACAACCACAACAGCAAACTCAATGCCAACACTAACCCAAACACCAACACCAACCCCACCACTAAACTAACCTCAACCCCAAACCCAACTCTCACACTAACCCTAACGATAATATTTAACCCTACCCTAATGATACCCTTAAATCTAAACCTAGCCCTAGCCCTAATACTAAACTTAAAACTAACACTAGACCCAACCCTGACCCTAGCCGTAAACCTAAAACCAGCCAAAGCTTTAGTCCTAGCCCTAGGCCTTACGGTAACCTTAGCCCTAGCCCAAACTCTAGCCCTACCCCTAGACGTACCCTTAACCCTAACCCTACACCTAACCCTAGACTTAGCCCTAACCCTAGTCCTAATGCCTAGCCTTAGCCCTAGCCCTTGCCCTAGCCCTGGCCCTAAATCTAACTCTAACCCTAAACCTAAACCTAACTTCTAACCCAATCCCTAACCCTAACTATAATCCTAAAACCTAGTCCTAACACTAGCAGAGCCCTAGTCTTAAATCTAACCGTAGCCTTAGCCCTAGACCTAACCTTGACCCTAAACCTTGACCTAGACCTCGCCCTAACCCTAGCAGTAATCCTAACCCTAACCTAACCCTCGCCCTAACTCCAATACCAACCCCAAGCCAAACCTCACCACAAAACCAAACCCTAAAGCTAACAACAACCCTAATCCAATCTCTAACCCCAAATCTAACTCCAACCCGAAACATAACCTCAACCGCAACACCAGCCACAACCACAACCCAAAACCAAACCACAACAGCACACACCTACCCCATGCCAACCACAACCACAAACCCTAACCCTAACCCTAATATTAACACCTACACTAATGCTAACATTAACATTAACCAGGACACTAGCCCTAGCCGTAGGCCTAGCCCTAACTCTAATCATAGACCTAACCCTAAGAATAGCCCCAAACCTACCCCAAGGCTTACCCCTAGCCCTAGCCCTAACCCTAATCCTTCTAGCTCTAGCCATACCCCTAACCCTACCCCTGGCCGAAGCCACAGGCTTAACCCTAGCCCTAACTCTAACCCCAGTTTTAACCATAACCCTAACCCTACACTAACCGTAACCCTAAACCAAACACAAACCCCAACACCAACCTCAACACAAACACAAACCCTAAACCCTTAACCGTAACCCCTACCGTATACATAACCCTAAACGTAAACCCAACGCTAAACCCATCTCTAACCCCAAACCCAACCGTAACCCCAACGTCAACCCTAACACAAACCCCAACCCCCAACCCCAAACATAATCCCAACCGTAACCCTAGCCCTAATATTAACTCCTACCCTAATGCTAACACTAAGCATAACCCTAACACTATCCCTAAACTTAAACCTAGGCCCAATCCTAACCATAGCCCTAAACCTAAAACCAGCCGTAGACTTAGCCATAGACCTAGCCTTAACCCCAGCTCTAGGCCTAGCCCTAACCCTAGAACTAAACCCTAGCCCTACCCTAAACGTATCCCTGGACCCAGCACTAGTACTATCCCTAACCTAACCCTAGTCCTAAACCTAACCCTAGCCTTAGCCCTAACACTAACCCTAAAACTAACAGCGCTTGACCTAGAGCTAGCCCTAACGTTAGCCCTAGCCCTAACACCCTAACCCCTACGCTAACACTAAGCCCATCCTTAATCGTAATCCTAACTCTAACCATAACAACCCCAACAACATCCCCAATGTCAAACCCAAACCTTAGCCCAAACACAACCCTAACCCCTACCCTAACACTAACAGTAAACCTAACCCCAAACCAAACACTAACCCTAACCACAACCCTAAACCCAACACAAATCCTAGCCTAATGCTAGACGTACAAATCCTAACACTAATACTAACACTAACCCCAACTTCAAGCCCAACCCAAACACTAACCCTAAACCTAGTACTAACCCTCACCCAAATCCCAAAGCCAATCCTAACCAAAATCCAAAATTGAACCCAGCCAAAACCCTAAACCTAACCCCAAACCTAACCCTAAACATAAACATAAAATTTAATCCTAATATTAACACCTATCATAAAGCGAACTATATCCCTAACACTCAAAATAACCCTAACGCTAACCCGAACACCAAACCTAACCCCATTCCAACCACAACACCAAATCCTACCCTAATCCCAACCTTCAATTTAACCCTAAAACTAAACCCATCCCGAAACCAAACCATAACACTAACCGCAACCCTAACGTAACACTAAACCCAACTCTAACCCATACCCTAACCCTAACCCCAACTCCAAACCTAAACATACCACTAACCCCATTCTTAACCCCAGTCCCAAACGTAACCCTAACAACCCCAAACCTAAACCGAACTCTAACAGTAACAGCAACCATAAACCTAACCCTAACCCTAACACAAACGCTAACCCTAACCTTAAACTTAAACCCTACACTAACCTTATCCCCAACATGAACACAAACTAAAACCACAACCCTAACCCTAATCCGTACCCTAATCCTAATACTAACCCTATTTCCAACCCCAACCCTAACAAGTACCCTAACCAGTACCCTAACCCTAACAATTACCTTAGCACTAATCCTATCCTTAACTAAATTAACCTTAACACTAACCCAAGCTAACCGTAATTCTTCCTGTCACATTCATGATCGCCCTAAACTGAAACATAGAGCAAGAAAATGTACTAAACCCTAACCCTAACCCCTATACCCTAACCCCTATACCCTAACCCTAACCCAATACTACCCCTAACAAAAACGCCTAAAAATCTAACCCTATTTCTATCCTCAGCTTTAACCATAACTCTAACCCTAATCCTAACACTGTCCTTATCGTTAGGCCTAACTCCAAACCTAACCCTAACATTATCCTAATATGTAGGGCTAACACCAAAACTGACACTAAAACTATGCACAAATTGAGGCCTAACCTTAACCCTAACACTAACCCTAACTCTATCCATATGCATAAACCTACCCAAACCATAAACATAACAGTATTACTTTTAGACCAACCCCTACCCTAAGCATAACACTATCCATAATCTTAGTGTGACACTAACCCTAACTCACCCTTATCCTTAACCCTAACCCTATACCTAACCCTACTATTAGGAATAACCCTAACCAATCCTAACACTGGCCTCTTGATTAGGCCTAATCCCAAATCTTAACATTCTCACTCAACTTTACCCTTAGACTATCTAACCCTAAACCTATCCTTATCCTTAAACTAAACATAATCCTAACAGTAACAATAATCTTATACCTTGGCAAAATATGCCTTTACTATAACACTATGCTTTTCTTAAATCCTGACCCTAAGCTAACACTAACACAAACCTTACCCTTACCCAAAACCAGAGCCTAACCCTTATGTCTAACCCTAACCCTAACACTACACTTATCTTCAAACCTAACACTAAATCTAACTTTATCCTTAGATTAACCCTATCATTAACTAACACTATCAACATCATTTGGCCTAACCCCCTAACTCACACTATTCTTATCCTTAGGGCTAACCCTCACACTAACAATAACACTATTGTTATGCGTACACCTGACCCTACCCTAACCCTAACGCTATCCTTATATTTGACTAACCCTAACCCTATCCTAAAAAAATCTTTACCCTGAGGAGAAACCCTATTGCTGTAATAGCAATAACTCTAAACCGAATACTCTTCTTATCTTTATCCCTAACCATATTTCTAATTTTAGCACGGTACGTAGGTTTAGCCATATCCCTAACGCTATGGTCAACATTATCCTCATCCTTAACCCTAACCCAAACCGTAATCCTCACACTGACAGTATACTTGTCCTAGGCCATAAACCTAAGCCTGACACTATCTATATCCTCATTCTTAGCCCAAACCCTAACCTTTACACCTTCCTTAGTTCTAACCCAAACAGGAACACGCACACTAACTCTACACACACCCGTAACACACACCCTAATTATATTCTTTTCCTTAATTTTAGCTCTAACCATATCACTATCTGCATCTGAGGCCTTAACCCTAAACTTAACGCTATCATTATCCTTAGCAGTAACATGAACTCTAAAACTATCCTTATCGTAAGATCCAAGCATAACCCTACCCCTAACAAAGGGTTATAACGGAAACTGTTAAACCACGGAATTTTTTTCCATGGAGTTATTCCGTTAAAATGTATGCCCTAAAGAGGACTGAATGATGTATTAAATACAAACAAACAGAGCCAATTCTGAATAGAGTTAACATGTATATCTGGAAAACTCATTTGTATCTTCTACATGCTTTTGAATGAATCTCAGGCTCAGTACAAAGGACATCTAGATAAATGTTTCTCAAAGTCAGAATGAAGATAGAGCTTTTATATAAATGTTGATTACTCAGTTTTTAGAAACAGACTGATAAAGAAGAAAAGGACTCAGCTGTTTGGAGAATAAAAAAACAAATCACCTGACTTTCACACTCTGGAAAATTCAATAGCATTCACTGCATGTAAAGTTGCTTCTATGAAACACTGAGAACAAAACTCTAAAGCTTTTCTTGTCTTCCATCTTGCTGTTCCCCGGTCAGGAAGTCGCACAGATGACGTTCAAAATAGGCAACAAGTATAACATGGAAATTACGTTTTATCTTCGACATGCTCTGCAAAGAAAATCAGGCCTCAAACAGAGAGTGTCTAGGTAAATCATTGTTCCCCCAAGTCAGGAATCACTGTACTGCATTCATTTCAAAGTTGTTCAGTCAGTGTGGAAAACAGACAAATTTTGTTACTACTGGAGTCTCTTTTTACATAGAGGAGTTTCAAAACAATATCCTTTAGTAAAAGAAAAAATGCCTGAGAAATCAAAAATTTTCCGTTGTTTTCTATTAGGTAGGTACTCAAAATAACACTCGCCAACTTTACTTGACTCTACAGGTTAATTATCATCTCCGAGATTAGAACCAAATATATTCTTAATAGAAGCAAAAAGCATAACAGAGCAATTCCTTTGTACTGTGTACATGCTTTTGAACAAAACACAAGCATAAATCAGTGAGTCCTGGTAAAAGTACGGATCCCCAAATCAGAAATCCATATGAACCCTTTATTGCAAGTTTTAGAAACTCAAAGAACTGAAAAGTCCTGTTTTTTGGCTTAGAGTTAGAGTTAGGGTTCAGTTATGCGTTAGGGCAAATGTCTCCTCTCAGAAAGCATAAAAGAACAGAGACTAAACTGACTAAAAGAGTATTGCATGGAAATTACTTATCCGCTAAATATAAGTATGGATTAAATGCAGGAATGCAACTGAGTGCAACTGGATACATGTTTGTTTCTCCAAGTTAGGAATGAAGATAGAGCCATCACTTCAATGTTGTTCAGACAGTTTTGGAAACAGACAAATAGGTAAGAAATGGAGTCTCCTTTGTTTGAAAAACAGAAGTTCAAAATCCCTGAAATCAGTAAGTAGAATAATTCCTTAGAGGTACTGAAAAGAACACTTTAAAGCTTTTCATGTAATCCATAGGGAGTGCGCTCATCTCGTGCAGTGGAACAAAACACTTGTTGAAAAGAGGCAACAAGTATAGCCAGGGAAATAATTTCGTATTTTCAACATAGCATTGAAGAAAGTGTAGATTGATGGCAGCTGCTAGTAGATAAACGTTTCTTTACCGAAATCAGGAATCACTAGGGTGCTCTCTTTTCAGTGTTGCCGGCTCCGTTTTGGATACAGAGAAAATGGCAAGAAATGGAGCCTCTGCTGTTTAGAATACAGAAGATTTTAACCAGTGCTAGTGAAAGAATTCCCAGAACTCAGTGTTTACAAGAGTGTGTAGGAGGGATTAAATCAACAATCTCCAAGCTTTATCTAACGTCGCGTTTTCATTTCCAGGAGTAAAACAGAATAGATTCTGAACTGGGGCAAGTAAAACTGGGAAACATCTTTCGATCTTCCACAAAAGTTGAAATCAAAGCATGCTTCAATAACAGTGCATTAGGATAAAAGGTTGTTTCTCAACAAACGGAATCAAGATAGTCCTTTATTTTCTATTTTGCTCTCTTATATTTGATAACAGACCAAGGTGGCAAAAAGTGGACTGTCTGTGACCTAGGAAACAGGAGTTTTAAAATCACTGACTTTAGTACAAGGAGAAATGTCATAGTACTTAAGGTGTTGAAAGGGATTTTTGTACATGCTAAGAAGACACTCCCAAGCTATCTTTACCTTCTATAGTGTTTCATCGCAGAGAGTAGAAGAGAACACATGCCGAACTGTGGCAACAGAAGGATTAGGGAAATTTCTTTTTTACATACCTAGCAAAGTGACACAGGCTTAAAACACAAAGCTTCTAAATAAACATTCGATTCCTTTGGTGTGGAATCATGGTAGAGCTTTCATTTAAATGTAACATGGTTTTATAAACAGTCAGATGAGTTATGCAGTGGAAGCTCCCGTTTGGAAAACTGGAGTATTAAAAATATGGAATTTAGTACATGGAGAAATCCTTTAGCACTCAGGCTTTTAAAGGAGATTTATGAGCACAAAAAACAACACCCCACAACTTTTCTTTCGTAGTGTTGCTTTCAGGTCAGGGAGCAGGACAGAACACATTCTGTATTGAGACAACAAATATAACCTGGGAGTTATGGTTAATCGTATACGTGCTTTTCTATGAATCACAGTCTTAATACCCAGTGTTTACATAATCATTTCTTTGTGAGGAATCAAGAACATTCATTTCAATGTGACTCACACAGTTCTAAAAGCCGACAAGCTAGCCAAAAACAGGAGTCTCCAGTTTGAAAAACAAGAAAACTAAAACTACTGAATTTAGTGCTTAGAGAAATTTCATAGAACTCAGAGCGACTAGCTGGGTTTTTAAGAGGTTATCAAAGCAACACTTTTCAGATTTTTTAGTGATGATCTCATGTCATGAACTCGGATGGAACACGTACGGAAGAGTCAAGAAGTAAAACAAGAAAATCACTCCCTATGTTCTACATGTAAGTCAATGAAATGCATGCCCCAAACAGAGAGCCCCTTGTTCATTGTTTATGACCCAAAGTCAGTAATCAATACAGTGCTTTTATAATAGGTCTCACTCACCTTTGGAAATAAAATAGGTAAGAACTGAAATGTCTGATTGTTTTGATTTAGGGTTAAATGTAGCTTTAAAAGCTTAGTGTAGAAACTGCATATTCTTAAATGTTTGATTCAGAGATTCACGAATCATGATGGAGTATTCATCTCAACATTGCTCACTCCTTTTTGGAAACAGACAGAGTGGGTAAGACTTGGATTTTCTCTTCTTTGGAAAAGAAGAGTTTTCAAACAACCGATCTCATTATATTGATAAATCACCTAGAACACAATGTGTTTCAATGGTTTTATATGAGGTACTAGAAACAACATACCTCAGTCCTTTTTGTCTTCTACAGAGCTGTACTCATTTCCAGGAATAAAACCGAACTGAGCCTGAACTGGGGCAACAACCAAAAATGCAAAAATACATCGTATCTTTTACAGGACAATGAATGAACCAAAGGCTTAACACTGAGAGCGTCTTAATCATTAATTTTTTTCACCACCTGAGGAGTTTAGATAGAACATTCTTTTCCCTCAGACCCACTCTGTTTGGAGTCTTTTACGTTTGGAGAATAAGAGTTGTCAAACATCTGATTTAGTACCTTGAGCAGTCTGAAGGAATTGAATGCTTTCAAAATAGTTTGTGGCAGATACCGATAACTCCAGGCTATCTTTTCTTTTTCGTCTTATAGGGAAGAAGTATAACAAGGAAATGTGTCCGTGTCTTGCATTTGCTTTTGAACTACGCACAGGATTAAAACAAATTGTGTCCAAATGAATGTTTCACCGAGTCAGGAAAAAAGATAGCACGTTCCTTTTACTGATGCTCACACAGTTTTGGAAACATTTTGCTAAGAACTGGGACAGATGGGGTTGGGTTAATGTTTGGGGTAGGGTTAGCGTTTAAATGCACGTGTTAGGCTCAGTATTAGGGTTAGAAATAGGTTAGAGTTAGGGTTAGGTTAGTGTTCGGTTTAAGGTTAGGTCATGTGTAGTACTTGGGTCACACCTAGGGCTATGTTTTGGTCTATGCTTCAATATAGGGAGATTATAAAAGCGAGTGATGGTTTTGGTGTTAGTGTTGGCGTTGGTGTTAGGTGTAGGGTTAGGGTGGTGTTTGGTGTTGGGATTAAGGTGGGTTTTGGATTAGGGTATGAGTGAGGGCTAGGTTTAGTGTTAGGGTTAGGGTTAAGTTTAGGCTTAGGGCTAAATTTGTGGCTAGCGTGAGTGTTAGGTTTTTATGGGTTAGGGTTAGTGTTAGGTCTGGGTTTAGGGCTAGGCTTAAGTCTATTGCTAGGGCTAAGGTTAGTGTTTGCTCTAGAGCTAGGACTAGGGCTAAGCATAGGTTTAAGTTTTAGCGTGATGGTTATGGATAGGGCTAGTGTTCGGGTTTGTGTTAGGTCTACGGATAGATTAAAAGAAATTGCTAGTAGTAAAGCAATATGTCTAGGTTTACGGCAAGGACTATGGCTATAAATAGGATTAGGTCTAGGGTTAGCTTTAGGGCTAGGGTGAGGATTAGGGCAATAGCTAGGGTTAGGATTAGGTTAGTGTAAGGTATAGGGTTAGCGTTAGGTGTTTATATTAACATTAGGGTTTGGATTAGAGTTGGGGTTTGGGTTAGTGAGGGGCTGGTTTTGGGTTTCAAGTTTTGATTAGGGTTGTGTTTTGCATTGGGGTTGCGGTTGGGGTTGGAGTTTGCACTGATGTTTTAGATCCGGTTAGGGTTAGGGTTAAATTTAGAATTTGGGTTAGGGTAGTGGTTACGGTTAGGTTGTTATGGCTACGATAGGGTTAGGTTTATGGTTAGGTCTTGGGTTAAGTTAGAGCTAGAATTAGGTTCGGGGTAATGGCTAGGTTTAGGTCTAATGTTAGGGATCAGGCTCGCTCTGACTAGGGACACGGCTAGTGTTAGGGTTAACGCTAAGGCTCGGGTTAAGGCTATGGCTGAGATGAATACTGTTAGGGTTAGCGTTCGCCTCGGTATTAATATTAGGGTTAGTGTTAGGGGTAGCGTTAGCGTTAGCGATATTGGCGTACTGGTTGAGGTTGGGGTGAAGTTCGGGTTGAGGTTTGGGTTGGGGTTGCTTTTCGAATTGTGTTGGGGTTGGGGTTGAGACTGGTGTAAGATATCGAGATAGGGTTGGAGGTATGTTTCGGATTAAGGTTATGGTAGGTGATACGGTTTGTTTAAAGGTTAGAATTAGGATTTGGTGGGGTTTTGTGTTGCGGTTGGAGTTGAGTTTGGTGTTCGTGTTAGGGATAGGGTTAGGGTCAGGATTAGTGTTAGGGTTAGAGTTTTAGGTGTTTGGGTTAGTATTGTGTCATAGCTAGGGAAAAGCCTGGCCTAGGTTTCAGTTTAGAGTTAGGGTAAACCTTAAGTTTAGAAAAAGTGTATGGTTTGGGCTAGGATTAGGTTTAGGGTTAAGGCCAGGGTTAGGGCTAGGTCTAGAGCTAGGGCTAGGACTAGGACTAGGACTAGGTTTAGGACTCGGACTAGGATTAGGTCTAGGGGTATGGTTAGCGTTAGGTAGAAGGCTAGTGCTAGGGTTAAGGCAAGGTCTAGGATTAGACTTAGGGCTTCAGCTAGGGCTACGTCTAAATTTAGGACTACTGAAAGGGCTAGGCTATTTTTATCGCTAGCTGTGGGGTGAAGGATAGAGCTAGGATTAAGAAAATGGCTAAAGCTTGGGTTAGGACATGTATTAAGTTCAGTATTAGGTCTAGATCTAGGACTAAAGTTAAGGCTAGGGTTAGGGATAGGGCCAAGCCTAGGGCTAGGGTAGAAGCTATGTTTAAGGTTAGGGTTAAGGTTAAAGGTAGGGCTAGGGATAGGTTTAGTGTCAGGGCTAGCGCAATTTTTATGGTTAGGGCTAATTTTAGGGTTAGGGCAGGGTTTTAGGTATAGGTTTATGTTTCTGGCTAAGGTTATTTTTAGGTTTAACATTAAAGTAGGCTTTAATCGCGTTACGGTTAAGGTTAGTGTTGGGGTTGGGGTTGGGTGTGGGCTTGTTGTTGGGGTATGTCTTAGGGTTGCTATTGATATTGGGGTCAATGGGGTTGAGTTTCAGGATAGTACTGGGATTAGACATAGGTTTACGGTTGGGGTTAATTTAGGTTTTGTTTTTGTGTTGAGTTTGTTGTTGGGGGTGTTGCTTGGTTAGTGTTAAGTGTTAGAGTTGTGTTAAGATTAGGGTTAGAGTTTGGGTTAGGGTTTTAGTGGTTTAAGTTAATATTGGATCATAGCTACCTAAAATTTTAGCCTAGGTGTCTGTTTCAGTTTAGGGTTAACTTTAAGGTTAGGAATAGTGTATTGTTCGGGCTGAAATTAGGTTTGGGGTAGAGGCCAAGGCTAGGTCTAGGGCATGGTCTAGTGCTAGAACTAGGGCTAGGACTTGGGTAAGGGCTAAGGTTTGGCCTATGGCTAGGGTTAGGGCTATCGCTAGGGCTAGGGCGACCTCTAGGGTTACGGTTAGGGTAAGGGCTAGGGCTATGACAAGGCTAAGTCTAGAGCTAGGGCGAGGGTTATCGTTAGGTCTAGGGCTTGTGCTAAAGCTAAAGATAGGATGTTTTAGGTGTAGTTTTAAGGCTAGGAATAGGGTTAGGATTAGGGATAGCATTTGGGGTTAGCATTTTGGTTATAGCTAGGGCTTAGGTGTCGGGCTAGGTCTATGGCTATGGCTAGAGTTAGGTTTAGTCTTCGGTTTAAAGTTAGGGCTATATTTAGGGTTTAGGTTCGAGTTAGCTCTAGGGATTTGGTTAATTTTTAGGTTTTCGATTTGGGATATTGTTCTGGTAAGTGTTACTATTAGGGTTCGTTTTAGTGTTAGGGATAGGATTGGGGTTGGGGTTAGGTTTGGCATTGTTTTTGGAGTTGAATTTGGGTTTGGACAAGAGATCGGGTTAGGGTTGGGACAGGTTTAGGGTTAGGGTAGGGTTTTCGGTTTCGTTCATGGTTAGGTTTAAGTTTACTGTGGGTGTTTTTTGTGAGATTGTGGTTAGGGTTAGGGTTAGGTTTTTATGTGTTTGTTTTAGTATTATGTCATAGCTAGGGAATATTTTGGCCTAGGTTTCAGTTTATGTTTAGGGTTAATGTTAGGGTTAGTGTTAGGGATAGGGTTAAGTTTAGGATTAGGTTTAGGGCTGGGGCTAGAGCTAGGGCTTCCGCCAGGGCTAATGGTACGATTAGTTTTTGGGCTAGGTCTAGAGCTAGTGTTATGGTTAGCGCTTTTGTTAGGGCAATGTTTAGGGTTAGGGATAAGGTTAGGTTTAGGGTTCAGGGTTGGTGCTAGAGCTAGGGTTAAGGATAGTGATACGGCTAGGACCAGGGTTTGGTCTAGGGCTCATGCTAGGGTTAATGGTTAGGGCAAGCGCTAGATCTATGGCTAGAGCTAGCTCTAAGGAAAATGTTAGGTTTCGGTCTAGGGCTCTTGCTAGGGCCATTCTAGATCTAGGGATAGGTCTAGGGTTAAGTTTAGGGCTGGGTTTAGTGCTAGAGCTAAGGTTAGGATAAGGGTTTAGAGCTAGGGCTAGGGTTAATGTTAGGGATAGGGATAGTGTTTAGTTTAAGGTTAGTGTTAGTGGTTAGGATTAGGGTTAGAGTTAGTGTTACAGCTAGGGCTCGGTTAGGTCTAAGGCTATGGTTAGGGCTAGGGCTATGGCTAGGGTTAGGTTTACTGCTCCATTTAGAAATAAGGCTAGGTTCCCTATTTCAAATAGAGTTAGTGCTAGGGCGATGGTTAGGTTTAGGTTTAGGGATAGC